>CM076572.1:189324819-189503087 GCA_034641835.2 Pinus albicaulis
CCATCCAAAAACAAAACAAAACCCTTGGACTTCATAACTAGCTTAATATCATTACTTTAAGCTTTAAAAGACAAATCCATCTTTGTACATATTGGAGAGATCCCTCTCCGGATTCAGGAGGGCTAGATCCTAGAATCCCAAAGTTGGTTGAAATGATGTTAACTCTGTGATCGGACTTTTTCCAATCTTGCTTATTATAGAGACCTAAGAGTGAGAGCACATAAGAAGAAGCTAGAATCTTCTTTAGTCCATGTTGGTCAACTGAAAAGGCTAGTTAATGCAAGTCAAAATATGACTTTGTTGATGTTGAAACGACAAGATTTTGTACATTTACCTTTTCATGATATTGATAATGATATGTCTTAGTCTGATAACAGTTCGTCTTTGAAAGAAGATGAAATTATGTTGCACAAGGTACCTTTGGTGTCGATCAGTGCAGAGGACGAAGTGTCAGTGAAAAGCAGTGCAAAAATCCATGAGATGGAAAGGCATGCAAGCAAAGAGGGCACATAGTTCACCATGGGTCAATGTCGGTTTCAGAATGGCAAATTTTTATGGCGAGAAAACTTGGTCGAGATTTGGCACAAGTGCATGGCTCATTCAACAAAAATTCGCCATGTGAATAGTTGGCAATGTGAATCTTGTTTTAAGTCTTCTTTGAAGCTTGATCATTGTAGAAACAATTTGTTTTCTGAAAATTATAGTTGTTGTTCTGCAAATTTCAAGAATTTGCATCATGACTCAGTCAATGAATTCAAGGAAAAATTTATCATTTTATGAGAAGCTCAATTTGATGAAGTCAGGAAGACTTCAGTGGTTCAAAGTTGGAAGAGTGGAGAATCAGTCTCCTCATCTTCATTTTCATTAATCAGAGAGCTTTTGTGGGTCCAAAAGCTTCCCATTTGGGAGGAGTGATCAGGTGATCATGTCCTATTGGATAAAATGCTCAAAATTGGTTGGAACCTGAGCGACCGGATAGGCCTCGGCGATACGATCCTGGCGCCGTGAACGACACTCAAATCCATTACCGTATGAAGAAGTTATTGCATTTGGAATTCATCCAATGTTCTTAAATATTGAGTATGGGTCATAATTTTAATGTGGAGAAATATTTTTAATTTATTAAAATTTAATTAATGTTATATATATATAAATATTTAATATTTTATTTGATTTTAAAAAAAAATCATATATTATATTAATGTTTTTTTATATATATTAAATATTATTAAAAACTTTAATTATTATTTAAATTTCACACATTTAAAATTAAAATTAAAATTATTAAATTAAAACCCAAATTACAATGTCAAAGTTTAATGTGGCAAATATCAAAGGTTAATGTCAAATGATACGTGGTATGGTTTTAAATGCAAAGTTTAATACGTTTGAAGGTGGGTGGAAAAGTAAAGGGGCTAGCCCAACCCCATTCACGTGACCACAACGTAATGGACCAGCGGCCCTACCAAAACGGCGAAGTTTGTTAACCGTCCAACAGAACCCATGTGACAACATTTAAACCTTTTATGCCACGGGTAAATTGCAGCTACGTGGTTTATAAAAAAACCGTTAACTCCGACCTAACCGCCAGTATCATAGCGCATGTGAACGCGGAGTTTGTTAAACCACAAAATTTAATGTTGCTGCCAATTTAGCGCCGGTTCCACCAATTCCAATCAGTTGCCACATTTAATTGCAGTTAACTAAAGTTGGCCCACCTTTTGTGGGATTTTTGCCTAACATTGGACAAATTACTATTTGGGCCATATCTTTCACATGGGAAATTCTTTCTGAGCGATTTTATTTTATTTTATTTTGGGTCTTCTCAGCATTTTGAAGCCATTGAGACAGGTTTCAGAGCCATTGGAGTAGATCTTCAGCCTGTTTAGCTTCGGAGAATCTTTTTGAGCCACTAGGGCCACTTTGGGGATTGAGGCTGTGCTGAGCTGTGGTTGACCATTTGAGGTGAACCAAGAGTCTACTTTGGGTAATTTGAGCATTACAAAGCCAATGGTGTAGGTTTCAGAGGCAACAGAGATCATTTTCAGGTACTTTTTCAACAGAGAAGATTGGAGAGCCATCAGGGCCTAGGGAGTGTTGGAGTTGTATTGGGCTGTGGTTAACCTTTGGAGGTGAAAAAAAAGCCTATATTTACTTTTTTTTGTGCTCTAAACTCATTTTCAAAACTTGTTTTTCCTTTTTAGGCGTTTTTATCACTGCATTAACAAATTTGAGCATAATAAGAGCAAGGACATGCCCATTTGGGGGCCTTGGACCTCGCAGATGTAGCCCAGGAGGGGTGAACTACCTTATCATATGCTGTGTTATATTCTGTGATTTATTTTATGTGTTTTTTCAGATTTAAATATGTTAAAAAATAAAATGAAATAAGCCTCCTATACACAAAAGACTCGTAAATTCACCAAAATCATTTTGTTCCAATTGCAAAACACATTAAACAGATTGCACACATAAGTTTATGGATAATGGATACCTTCCACCAGCAACAAGTAGTTTCATTATTAGATCATTAGTGATTAATTCTATTATTTCTTTAGGTAGAGTCTGTAAATGGCCAGAAATCTTCAGGATCTCATCCTTTCTTTAAAGGTGACATATCTTGTAAATGCCCCTACAGTCCATCTCTGTATTAGAAATAAGAAGTTCTCACATTTCAGAATTTATTGAAAATCTTCCTCATCATGTTCTATAAAGTCTTGACCATCATACATGTCTTGCTCATTGTCTAGGTCTTGTAGTGGTTGAGTTTGTTCTTGATCTGGAAAAAGCATGGGTTGCTCTAGATCATCAATATTTAAATTAGCCTCACCTAGAAGGGATGATGAATCATTATTTATGCTGGCAGGGATATCTTGAGGAATGTCCTTTATTCCTTGATTGATTTCTTCCTCAACTGATTCATCTAGGTTCTTGTGATAGTTAGGATGCATATGAAATTATTGAATGGCTGTTAACAGATCTTCAGGATGCATATTAACCAAATCCTGATCAATATCTAACATGTATTGTATGATGTTCTGAGATAGATCACAAAAATTTTCAACCCATGATAAGGATGGAGAGTTTTCTTTATATTTTTCATAAAATACTTGGTGCATGTATTTTAAAGAAAATAAGCTCTTAGGTTCTAACCATTCATACCAATCCCTTGCCTTTCCTTCTAATTTTAACATGAAAATTTTCATTAGGAAATCTTCATTCCATTCAGTCTTTATCTTCCATACATGTATATGAAACTTTATGAGATGTAACAATGGGTCATGCATGTTTTTCATCCAATATATTTGAGGCATTTTGTGTGGGAATCTTAGGATATGATCTCTGTTCATTGGAGCATATCTTCTTTGTATCCTTGGATCCATGTTTGTAAATCAGAAAGGGTCACTGGATCTTTTCAACCAGTCTAGAGTTCTCTACCAGTGGAGTCATTTGGTCTTTTGGGAGTTGTGGAGTCGCTAGGTGGAGGATTTCAAAAATTTTAAGATGAGTTGCTGTCCACCATCAGTAGTTAACTACCAATCTAAGAATGTTGTGGGTCTTCTGAGCTCTTAAGGATGTATAAGATGTAATTCACTCAGAATGTCCCCAGTATGGTTGCCATTATGTTGGGGTCCTATGATTTGGCAGATTGGAATATCAAATGACAAGGCAACATTAGAACCACTTTGGAATCCTAGGATCTAGCCCTCTTGGATTCGGAGAGGGATATCTCCTTATGTGTGTTAGAATGATATAATTTTAAAGCTTATGATATGATACTAGGTTAGTTATGGAGCACAAGGGATTTTTTTTTTTTTGGTTGGGTAGGATATCATCAAAATAAATGAAGTCTTTTGAAGCGTAAAGGTGTGAGCAAGTTGAAAGAATGGTTCAGCTGATAGGATAGGTAAGAGATAGTATCAATCCATTGGGCTATGGAGTCACAAAAGGATTTAATTGCACAACAAGTTTCAAGAGTGGTCCATGGGGCAAGTCATCTATATCAAAGGATCTCTTTAGATTGATTTTGTGGTATGGAACATTAAGAAGTGTGGTGAAAGAAGAAAACATATGAGAAAACAAAGGGAAACCTAAGATCAGGTAAGGACTTTGAACCTATCCTGCTTTCATCATACTCTCAAAGGAAAAAATTTAAGATAAACATAAAAAGTAGCCTAAGATCAGGTAAGGACTTTGAACCTATCCTGCTTTCAGCATACTCTTAAGGGATCTTTTCAAAGCAATTGTTGGAGATAAACTAGAGGACAGGGCTAACCATAAAATTCTCTACTTCAACTTTACTTAGCAGAATTTTCAAGAACTTTCAAAGACAATATCTCAAGTCGTACTCAGGAAACATGGGCTCACCAACACTTCACTGGTTATACTCTATTGAATTATCCTCAAAAAAAAATTAGAAGAAAACATAAAGATAAAGCTTATCAGTGAGATTTAGGGTACCTTTTACAGTAAATCATAATCTAAATTTGTTGTTCTTTATTAGAGAAAGTGGACAGTATGAAAAAATAAGAAAAAAAACAATTACAGTAAGAAAAACATCACCATTGACATAGACCAGGATCCCATAAATTAGCTTGTATATTTGATGTTCAAACCAGTTACAATCTTCAAGTCTAGTAGGTCTTTATAGCTTCAAACTTCTCTTCTCAGCCTATCTTTCTTCAATTACTAACAGAGCTTCAACGACCTCAGTAACTATTTACATTCAATAAGTATTCAACCAACAACAATACTAGGCTCCTCATATGATATATATAGGTAAATTGAGGAGGTGGTGTGAAAGGAAGGTCTAACTATTCAATTAATACAGAGTAAATGCTTCTCTACCTTTGGGAGGCTTAATGGAGAAGGTATCTAATGTCTTAACATTGTTAATTGATTTTTACATTAATATTCATCTGCTTTAGTCACTTTTGTTGAATTTTGAGGCTTTTGGTAGGCTGGCAATTACTTTCTGAGCTGTCTTTGGCAAATATCTCTGACTGTGCACTTTTGAGTAAATAGGCCTATAGGTGGAATTTTTAGTCTTTGGGGGAGTAAATAGCCTTGATGATCTGGAAATTAAGGCTGTCTTTTGCTGATTTATCATGCTTTGTGGCTTTAAACACTGATTAGGCCTTTGATATGCTTTAGGCATTCTTTAATCATCTTTCAGGCTTTTTGTCCTTTAATGACTGTATTTCTATTCTTTAATTCTTTTTTTCACAGTCTCTGTCTTCGTCCTTAATTAGTGTTTCAAACTTCATCCTTTATATTTATGCTAATCCTTGCTTTTCTTTGATTTCTTTGATTTAAGCCTTTAATCACTCTGTTTTCTTGCTTGCAGGGGTTTCTTTGGCATTTTGGAGGGTTTCTGTGATTGCATCGATCAAATGCTCAGAATCAAACCTTGGATCCCTTATCTTTCTTGTTAGAACCCTGAGGATTGTCATCCTAGGCGTTTGCAACTTAGATGTTGTTGTGGGCGAGCCTGTAAACTTCAGATTTCCATTAAACCTGCACTCAGACATAAAACATATTATGAAAACTTGCATTTTTTGGATAAACTACGATCAAAGGCTTCGGGATGGGCGTTGGAGCATTTGCAGAGGAAGGGAGATGTGCAGGGGAGGGTTTCCACAAGTGGAACCAGGAGAAAATGGTGGAAAATTCAAATATGGGCGCGAAAATGGAAAAACAGTTGTGGAAAACCATGAATGATTTTCATGCAAGAAAAGAGTGGTAAGAGGTTTTCCGCAAATCAAACGCGATATGGTCGATTGGATGACACGTGCCCCCCATGAAACCACCTGTTTCACGTGGAAGATGCATGTTGAGGAGTTTTGGGCGGATCGAGCGCGAAAAGGATTTGGGGCCTTCTGATCTGTGCAATCCAGATCGACAGTCATGGTTGCGCGCGATGGTTGAAAATCTGCGCGGGAGAAGAACGGTGGGGCCTGACCTGACGTAAGCAATCTTGTCATGGAGAGGAAAGGTTATCGGGCAGGTAAAAGGTGAGAGTGAGCGCGATGGCCGTCAGATCAATTGTGATCGATGGTGGAGATGGATTACAGGGGGAGGTGGTGGACGAGGAGTCAGGAAAGTGGGGAAAGCTGATGGCTGTCGGATCTGGAGAAGATCGACGACTGAGATCAAATGCGGGGGGACTGGGGGGTACGGAGGCATTTCGCACCCTGTGCCTCCGCAGTAAATCTCAGCCGTAGATATGAGATCTCCCGCAGTCAAAAGAGTAAACTACAGGGGGCACTGGGAAGTATGGGCCACTTTGTTTGGGTGCCCCCGTATTGAACCTGCGCCATCGATTTGGGAGAATGAACGGTCCAGATCTTACCCAGGAGAAAATATAAGGGGGAAAGGCGGATGGATAAGAGAAAAAAGGGGAAGGCCCCGATGGCTGTTAGATCTTCCAGATCAACGGTTAAGATGTATCGAGGGCACAATTGTTGGGGTGAGGAGTTTATAAAGGAAAAGGGGTTTTAAAAGGAAAGGTGCAGGAATATAAAGGGGAGGAATAGGTTCCGTAGGGAAAATTATAGGACTAGGAGTGGTGATAAAAAGGGACTGATGTTTAGGCTGGTGGTCATAGGCCTTGGTCTCATGAGAAAAAAAGGAGTGGAAGGCTTAAGTCCTCAGGGGCTTAAATCCTATATATAAAAAGGTCGGAAAAGGTAAAAAACAAAGGTTTTTAAGCTTTTTTGAGGTTTCCGATGGGTAAAAGAAAAGGGTTTTAAACCATTACAAAGAACTTTATAAGGTTTAAAGGTGTTTTCATGGGAAAAGAAGGGTACAAAAGGGAAAATGAGGATTTTTAGAGGGAATTGTAATTTGTGCAATGAGTGAAAATGGGGGGGAACTTTTTAGAGGAGATTGTGAAGGTGGAAATGATGGAGAAAAGGTCCGAGAACAATATTTTTTGTAACAGTAGGACTTCTTTGAGGAAATTTTAAATGAATTTTATCAATGGAATGGATTTCTTGAGGATAAAGAACACAGAAAGACTTCAAGAAGTCACATATTTGCTCCAAATTTTTTTCTTGAAGACTTATAGACCTATTTTAGCCATCATAGTATATGAAAAATTTATATATAGCTAACACAACGCACAAGGAAGTTCAAACTATTTTAACATAGTATGAGCTGCAGATTGCAGACCTCAAAAACAAGTTGCATCTAGAGGCATCGCCAGAGGTTCACGCGAAGAGAGCATCAGAAGTAAAGCATGCATAGGATAGCATCGCTGCTGTGGTCACCTAGTGTGACAAGTCATTGAATGAGGCCATGGACATTTGAGCCTCTGTCTAGAATTATATAGTCGTGTAGCAGTTGCGCGACGTACTCAACGAAAAGGAACAAAATTTTGAAGAGATCATAACAGTCACACCTACATTAGTCCTTACACAATGAATTTCTTGTCTGCAAGAAGGCCATAGAATTCAGACAGAGATTGCAGAATTGCGCTAGAAGGAACATGTATTGAAGGAGCACATGAAACCATGAGAATAGGAAGTGCTGCAGCTATCCTAAATGATAGAAAATACCTTGAATATCATTCAACAAAGTCAACGCAGCGTAGAAATCGCTGCTGAGGGGCCTACTACAGACAATATGGTTCAACAAGCACAAAGTGCACCAACGAAAAGCCTTGAATTAGTGCTCCCTCTCCAGAATTCTGTCAACAAACTCCAGGCTAAGGCTAAGAAGACAACACCTTAGTGACTCGAGACAAGCCACATGTTTGTGTTGGGGGCCTGTTGGAGCAGGGTCCCCAGAGGCACAAGTTCCAAAGACACTTTTTGTGTTTTTGTATGTGCGCACTGCGCAAATGAAGTCAAAGGGATTTTCGTCCCAAATTTTGGATGTAATTGGGCTTAAATGTAAACTGTGGGCCTCAAACCATGGTTTGAGACCTTAGTATCTATGCGCTAGGCGTATTATAAATAGATAGAGTATGTCTAAGCTAAGTAGCTAAGTCTAAGTTGATGAGATATTGATGTTCTGATAGTTTATGCGTCTGTAAGGGTTTTTGGGTTGGGTTAAAAGGATCTTGTTGGTTGTGTGAACTAAGACCTAGTCCTAGATGTGTGCAAACTCCACTAGCTATGTACGTAGAAGGGATTGTAAGGGTTTTTCTAAGCGTTTTGGAAAGAGAGCTGCTGTATTGACAGGTCTGAAAGATAATAAAAGAACATCTTTGGTGAAGCTCTCTGTGTTATGCATCTATATTTCTTACTGTTATGAGATCACATTTTTTGTTTACTTATTAATGATTGTGAAATATTATCTGATATGATTATGCATGATTATTGATGATTAATATATCTTTTAAGTGTTTACATTGGTTAAGATCTAGACCTGGTTATAATATCTTATCTGCGCTAAATCAAAACAATATTTCTGTGTTATTATGTTGATAATTGCGCAATGTTATCTTTAAAGTTTTTTATATATTGTTGTGCATTTTTGTACAAGTTCATATTGGGTTTTACTGAGGATCACTTCATTAAATTATCTCTCAGGATGTAGAAACCTAGTTCCAGCACCCCCCCATACTGCTTCAGGTGAACTTTGGTTTGCGTAAGCAGATCATTGCCGAAAGGGTCAATAGTTGGAGGGTTTTTTGGTTTATCCATAAACTCTAAACCTGGTTCATGACCCCTCAAGCGAACACATTCGGGATGAAAATCCCCTTGACTTCATTTGCGTAGCATGCACATATAGAAATACAAAAAGTGTCTTTGGAACTTGTGCCTTAGGGGACCTTGCTCCAACAACAAATGATAGATATCTTCCCTTTAAATTTTGTCTCAATAGGGCCTTCCTTAGAACTAACATGCAAAAAATATTTGTAGCGAATTATTAGTTAAATTATTGATCACTACTTGTGAATTAAATCCGATTTAATTGAATGGACCTCTCACTAGCTCATTCATCAATTAGAACTAGTTAAACTGCTTTTAACTCAATTTCTTGAGTTAAATAATTACAAATCACAAATAACTGTAACTGGACCGCCTAAAAATAGGAAATACTCTACATGCCTCATTTTTGACCTCTAAATCGAATTTCATAAGCTAACTAAGTCTTCCTGACTCAGTTAACTAATACAAGTTGGCATGAGATGAAATTACAATTTATCTTCCAATTTAATTAAGGGAAGTTATATTATAAGCCTCATATGGTGCCATTTATGGATTCCATTTTGGTTTCCATTTTCAATTTTTCTTGTTGCCAATTTCAACATGGTACTGTGCATGTGCAATGCGTAGTCATGGTATCGTGTCATGTGTATTTGTTGTATTGTACTTTGTGTATGTATTGTGTTGTGTTGTACACTGGGTATAGGTGTGTGTATTGCGTTGTGTTGTACACTGGGTATAGGTGTGTGTATTGCGTTGTGTTGTACACTAGGTGTAGGTTTATTTATTGTGTTACATTGTACACCGGATGTAGGTGTATGTATGATGTTGCACTTTATACGGGTGTAGGTGTATGTGTTGTGTCATACACTGGATATAGGTGTATGTGTTGTATGTCAAGTGTAGGTGCATGTATTGTATGGTTTTGTATACCGAGTGTGGTTTTATGTGTGTGATCTACATTGTGTGTATACATACATGGTTGCAGAGAAGGAAATGGGTGTTTTTCGGGAGTGGCAACCGATCCAGTGTGCATACATAAATGATCTATTAAAGGATAAATATTAGTATCTTAATTCAATTTTGATATGCATGTGATCTATGAATCTGACTTATGATGGTTACATGTGATCTTTGATTATGATTTATGATGGTTGCATTGAGCTAACAAGATGAGATATGCTTATACATGACGATCTGATCAAACAAATTGTTTGACTTGCTGTGACAGGAAGTGAATGGAAGTGCAAGTGTAACTCATTGACGAGCCACTGATGAGGTATGATGTGAATTTTTTTCAATTTATTTTGAATCTAATGGAAATTATGTGGTTGGTATAGGAAAGAATGAAAATTCTAGATTGGATGGTTGGAATCGATTGCAAGAATTAGAAGCACCAATAAAAGGAATTGGAAAAGGAAAAAGTATGTTGGTAAAACACTTTAGGAGCAGGGCCATCGTGGGACACTAGTATTCAATAGTGTCCATTAATTTCCATGACCATGCTATGACCAGTATGATGGTTTTATGCACATATATTCCTTGGTTGTTTGACCTTCCGATGTGAGGAAACATTGCCATGGGATAGATCGCCTGGGAAAGGGGATGCTAGGGAACTTGGAAGGTGGGTGACTGTATAAAAGGGAATGACAAGATTTCCTGAGGGACTGCATAGTAGAGAAGGGAAGGTTGGGGAATGAATTTTCTTTGGTCATTATCATTTATATTTGGAATGAGATTCACATTGAGAGTGTTCCTTGAAATAATGAGCCGCTAACTATTCACTGAGAGGAAAAATGGTAGAGGATTGTAGCGCCAGACATTCAATGCAGATTTTGACTTTGGCAGTGGATTTTGGAATTCCTGGGAAGGAGGTGAATCCTGGTACTAATTTTGAGGGTGAAGGTGTGAGACTCTGGATTCCATTGTTGATTGTTAGATGCATCATATCCTTTTATTTGTTGGTTGATTTTGGCTTCAGGGGTCCTTACCTAGGTTCAGAGTTAGCGCATAACCAACAAAACCCTCTTACTACTGGCCCTTTTGGCAATGATATTCTTGCGTAGACCAAAGTCTCACCCGAAGTAGTATGGGAGGGTGTTGGAACTAGGTTTCCAGACACTGAGAGAGAATTAAATGAAGTGGGTGTCCACAAATATATCTTATTAAACAGACTTTATTGCATACCAGAAACCCTAGGTTGACTAGCACATGTTAATCCTACACGTGTGCACAGACAATATATCCAAAATCCCCTTTAACCGATCTGACAGATCTATGAAATGTAATATTCAACCTTTAAATTAACAGATCTATGCAAATATCTTACGTATCAACAATAAATATATTCACACATACTGATACGATTACTGATAACTTAAATCATACACATAAAGCATAAATCATATGCAGAAGTGAATCACATATGCATTAGGTGCATTGAATTGCTAAAAAAGATATTTATTAATTATCCTTCACAGAAACCCTTAAAATTCACCAGATCTACTTGCGCACATAGCCAACGGGGTCTGCACACAGCCGAACTAAGGTCTTCACGCACACAGCCAGTAGGAGCCTTTCAGACATAAACACTTACTACAGATTCAACTTCACAGTTCTATCATATCAAATCTATCATAATTGATCTATTGATATCTATCTGACTCGATCTATACTTATATTTATACCTTTTCTTGTGATTATACTATGGTCCTCAAACCGTGGTTTGAGACTCCTAGTTTACCCATTAAACCATTACAACTCATAGAGGGACTTTGAACCTCCCCAAAGCCCCTTGAATCTTTCTTGCACAACGTGCATGACTCAAAAATAACAAAAATACTAATATTTGTCCCAAAATTATGGTCCTAAGGGATCCTGCTCCAACGTTCCCAAAATACAATCTTGTGACTCATCCCGAGTCATAGAGGAGGTGGGGTCTTAATCTTGGTCTTCAACTCTTCAATGGAAGCGGTGAAGGGCGCGGAGACGTTCGCGCTTTGAAAAACAATGCTCTGAGCCTCCTCCACGAACTTATGCAATGTAGGTCCTTCTACTGCGAGGATGATGCTCCACTGTTTTTGGCCCAGGGTATTCACGACAACGTCTATGTCCTGAGATAACTTCATGTCCTTTTTAGCCCACGACTTCATATGGGTGATGAGGATATGCTTCTTGTGGCGCAGATCTTTAATTTCGTAGCACAACACCCGACATGTTTGCAAGTGAACCATTCTTTGCGCAGGAACAAGTGTTGGCAATGCCTCCTGGAGCTCATCAAAAGTTTGTTCCTTTGCACGTAGATCCTGTGATATATTTTGGATGAGGGGGTATATTTGCATGGAAGTCCACAATCCCATGGCTGTATCTAGGAGTTAAGTTCCCTTGTCAACTGCTGCTACAATTATGGATGAAGCCTCCTTTACCAGGGAAGCGCACTCAGCTCGTACTTCGAGTGAAGTGTCTGGCTGGAGCTTGGCTTGTAACTTCACAATCTTCTGTTCAAAATTTTCCTTGAGCACTTGGACTTCTACGGGAAGCCTTCAAGGCAACCACTAATCCTTTAACTCTATCCTGAGGTGTGGTAGAAGCAGGGATGGAAACCTCGGGAAGATCACCACAGAGACAATCAAATATACTCTCTAATTATACGCGTCGGGTGACCGCTGCTTGCTGGGTTGCTTGAGCCTACAAATACTCTTGTGTACGTGCTCAAATTTTCTGCTCTGCCTCTATGAGCTGCTAGTGCATGCGTGCCTCTTGAAATTGTAGTTCATCTGTGATAATGGACTGTGTCACATGCAACTTACTGCTGGGAAGCATGGAAAAGTCAATACCGACCTCAGAGCACGTCTGCACTTATGTGCGCAAGTCATGTTGCTCCAGGGTGACTGCAACTCAAGGAAAGGGGCATATCTGACTATCTGCTATGCTGGTGATGATGCTGGTACTCACGCTTGCTTGATCTGGCCTCACCTAAGAAAATATCACTTCAATGTTATCCATATTGAGCTAAAGTACTTGTAGACCAGCCTTCATTGCGTCCACTGTATCTTTATACTGTTCCTCCAGTGCAGCCCATCGATCTTCGGAGGCAGATGTGACCGCATATGAAATTTTGTCTAGATCATCCTCCGTAAGGGTGACATCGTCCGTGCTTCCTGCCTTAGATTCTTTTCTCTTCTTGTGCACACCATTTGGAGTTTCAGCTCTGCGCTTGATGCCTTTGGGGGACTCCTCTTCGATGCCATTTTTTCACCTCAGTTGCCTTCTCCACTTATGTCTCTGTGCCCTTCTCGACTTATTTTCTGGGTTCTGTTTCTTTGGAACCATATTTCGTCTCCTTTCCTGATGTGGAGGCTGTGGCAAGCTTGGCGGAGCCGAGCCTAGTTTTCCATGATGCTGGTCAATTTGCAATGACCTGGTAAATTTCAGCCTTTGTCACCATGTAGGGAAGGTTGTACTAGACCCTATCCTTGCATGCACGGATCTGTATGTTATGCATGGACACTTAAAAGTCTGCAATGCCCTTATACATTTCATATGCAGCTGGGGATAATAGAAGGTGTGAGTGGATTGATGTGGCCAACCCTCATTTGAATAAGACCCAAAATATATTATTCTCCATGACGCGCTTAGGGTCTATGGAATCCCACAAGTTAGCGTAGCGCGCCCCTTCAAAAACACTAGGCTCTACATCTGGGAGGATTTCATTCTCTGGCATTTCCCATGCACCTAGAGTAATGAGCAGGAGTAGCCATGAATAGAAAAAATTCTTACCCTCCTCCTGTGCCTTGCACACGTTTTCCAAGAACTCAGTACATAGGAACTGGGACTAGTTGAAACTCACTCCCTTCTCGCACTGCCTTGCTAGTGTGATGACATGCGCGGGGACCACCTTAGGCTTGCACTTGCGCATCATTTTGCAAGCCATCACTAATATCCCGAGGTGCACCACTTGATCTAAAATCTGTTGAACCAGGAAGCCCTTAGTATTGTGTCCCACCTTATACTCGTTCTTCACCTTTGTAGTGAATTTCTGCTCCTCGCACTTTCTGTAATTTTCCATAGGGTTAGGTCCCTTCTTGGGTAGGTTGGTGATCCTATGGATCAACATGACATTGATGTGAATTCAATTTTTAAGCCAGAGACACCTATCATGCACCAAAACTAGCAACTGGTGCACACATGCATCCATGATGGGATATCTTCCAAAGTGAGGAATCCTCAACAAGTTGAGAATTATAGCATTTCTCAATTCACACGCCCAAGGCATGGGCTCTAATTTTACTACTCCATCGTACATATCGCGTTCGAGGTAGTACTCCAGTGCCAATTCTAGGAAGGTCTTCTCACTGGTCAGATCCCAGTCATCAAATTTCATAGATGGGAGCTTCCCTAACATCCCCCTATCCAACGAGATCACCTCAGGGATCAATGGCATCTGTAGGTAGGCGCACACCATATCTCAGTCATTTGGGGCTTTTATAGAGGGTCTGCATGGCTTCACATACTTTGGGAGCCATGAGATGGGCTAGAAAAATAATGCAGCTTCCTTGGTCGCAGTCATAGGTCTCTTTGTTGGATCACCCATAGGAGATCTATCCTTGGACACCTGGCTTGGGGATGTGAGCTTCCTAGGGGATGTTCATGACTTCAACGATGATCCCTTAGTCACCTTAGCCTTCCCCTTGGTAGGCTATGATATGACTTCATGGAATTTAGGGACAACTTCATGAACTTCTTCAGAGCCTAGCTCGGTTGACGTCGTAATTAGCACATATAGTTCTTCAGACGATGCACTCTCAGAAGCGGGGTTGGTGGCCATCATCCTTGGCTTGAATATAAACTTAGGATTACTTACTTCGATCATGGGAGTATCATAGGAAGACATACAATGCACACTAATAATATCAGGGCACAATTCATTCGAACAATAAAGAACATAATGCAACTCGCTTCCACATTTTTATAGGCAATCCATGGTAAAAACGATCGGAAATTAATTAATGGCACATTATCCCCATAAAAATGGTCAAAAATATTGTAATATATTGTCATTAATTGCATAAAAGCCGCTCCATCCAATGGTAAAATAAAATTTTCACCCAGAGTTACTGTTCCAACGACTAGTTTTTCCCGCTACGCACCACCTCTGTGCTCATGCCGCACCTACTTGCACATGTCCTCTGTGCAACATGCAGACAAGTGGATTCATTTTCTATGACCATATAGTCATTTGGTAGGCACAAGGTTATCCCTATATATCTTCAATCAGCTTCCGTTGACATACCCTGGGAGACTCTCACCACGTAATGTGGCCAAGCACACCGCACCCCCGTTAATGATTGTTGGAGTGGGGTCCCCTAAGTTCGACCATTTTGTTATATCTTGTAATAGTTTAGTCTTACATAGGGGTTTTGGGGTGGGTCAAAACCCCTCATGAATTGTAACGGGTCAAAGGGTAGATCAAGGGGCTGCAAACCATGGTTTGCAGACCATAGAGTAGCGTAGGCTAAATAGTATAAATAAATGAATAGATTGAGTCTAAGAGGTCAGTTTTTAGAGAAGTATGAACGTGGATAATAGAGTTGGATATTTTGTGATAGTTTTATGTGGATTTGTCTGGGTATAAGGCTCCTGCTGGCTATGTGCATGGAGACCTTAGTCCCGCTGTGTGCGAACCCCGCTGGTTGTGTGCACGGGCTGTTGAATTGTTTTGTATGAAGGATCTGAATTGATTAAGTAAAAAAGGAGTATTTTTGCAGATATATAAGTTCTACATGCATCTGTTGGTTATGTTATGAATGTTTCTGCATCTTGTTTCCAATTTTTGTATTGTCTGCAATTAGATCCCTTGCGCAACTGTGATTGGGTTTATATGACTGCTTATTGGATAGATCTGATGGTATAAAGGGTTATTATTTGGTTTATGATTGCTATTTTAACATGCATAAGATATTCTGCATATTAGACCTGAATCTGTCTAAAAAAGGTTTACTAGTTAGGGTTGCTATTGTGAGGGTTTGTTTACGGTTTTTTGGATCTTTAGGCACCCACATCATTCCAAATCTCTCTTAGGGTGCAGAAACTTGGTTCCAGCACCCCCCCATGCTACTATGGGTAAGAATTTGACTTGCGCAAGAAGGTCACTACCGAAAGGGCCAGTAGTAAGAGGGTTTTGTTGGTTAACCTCAATTTTGAACTCGGATCAGTACCGCTCAAGCCAACAAATGGTTCCGTTGTTAGGTCTAGGAGGATTTTGAGAGAGGTTGGGTGATGTTGCGAGGTCATTGGAAGCCATTAAAGCCTGAAATTGAGGACTGGTTTGAAAAACAGATCTAGGAATTTTCCCTAAAATAAAACATAAGTAAGAAGCTATTTGCTGAAGTGTGGAAGAATAAGTATAATTCTACTGAGGTGCATGAGATATTTTTCGTAACCTTTTCACACAAACTACAGGAGTGGTTGGCAAGGTTAAAAAAATTCTAAACCTGTTGGAAGGACGATAAGGTCACGCAGTGGACCCCTGAATTAATCTAATAATTGGAAAATACTGATAATTCTATTACCCGGACTGTAGATCACTGGGTTGACATCATCTTGGGCGGGTTTGTAACAGAATTTACAGTCGATCAGTTTGTGTCCTATTTTGAATCTGAAAGGAGATTTTTCAAAGGATTTAGGGGTAAGTTCTTACAAACCTTGCCTCTGTTGATTAAGATGCTATTGTGTGAAAAGGGTATTTTGTGCAGCCACACCGAGTGAATGACCCATGATCAGAGCGAAAGAACGATGTGCAATGATAAATATTATCGGGTCAATAAAAAAGGGGATAGATTTGTGCAAATGCACTCCTACTACACCACCATCAAACTCGCAGAGGGGTAAGAATCCTCCTACCCCACCACCACCCCCACCTGCGGACGATATGGCCACGCAGATGAAGTTACCCACCTTTACGGGGGTGGGGGATGAGGATATAGACTGATTTTTGTTTGTGGTGAATGCAGCGTGGACTGCGCAGAATGTCACTACTGATGATGTTAAGAGAGCACAATTGGCGATGGCCTTCGAAGGTCGGGCTTTGGATTGGTTCATGGGATACATCACTCAACATGCAGATTCCACAGTGCAAGAGATCAAGGATGCTCTGAATCAATAGTTCCGAAAGCCGAAACCTTATTCTCAATGCGTAGTGGAACTAAAAGATATTAAGCAAGGGCCTACGAAATTCATCTGGGAAGCTGATCAACAACTAAAGAAAGCCATCAATGATGGAGGATTTTATTACGATGAAAAGCATCATAAAGAATGGTTCATTTCCATGCTGTTGCCATATTTGCATGGGCCCATGGTTCATTAGAAGATTGAATCGCAGGAAGAAGCCCTGGAAATTTTTATGAAGTTAGAAGCTGCACCGAGGGATGATGCTCAATTTCAAGCACTATAGATTCAAACCCAATTAGAGGCGATGCACTTATCAATTCATAATTTACAAAGATATCGGGGTAAAGAAGCTAGCGCAAATGTCTGATGCATATGCTATAGGGTATCTGGGCACACCAAAGATCAATGCCCTCTGCTTTCAGATTATATTCAAGCTGGGGGACAAAGTCCACTACGTCCAAGGGATGTCACCAGGCCTAGTACCCCTGCACTATGGCGCACCAATTTTGGGGTGGTTGGGTGACATGATACTGACCATTGCCCACCGTTAGGCGCCTATGTCCCAGAACTAAAGTAACAATGGTGAATATTCTTCTATTCGGTGGGACATGATGAGAAAAATTTTTAAACGTACAATTTGATGATCGACAGAGGGAATATTTACAGAGTGCAGGTTGACCCTTCATCACCAACATCTACCTCTGGATGAGGAGGATCCCCAACAAGAGGACAGGGAGGGGGGAGAGGTGGAGGTGCAGGTCAAGGGAGAGGGAAGCTAATTTTTACAACTGTGGATATGCCGTACATTATGAACGAGATTGCCCGAACCCCTCGTAGAAATATTGTAGGTATTGTAGGAAATTTGATCATGTAATTGAATATTGTCTTGTGTTAATAGCTAAAATGCAAGAAAAAAATAGACGCCATCACAAAACATACAGAGGGTTATGACTGAACCACGCGATGAAGGTCCAAGTGTAAATGTAATTACACGTAGCAGTATTTCCATGGGAGGAAATGAGAAGAAGGCCACTGCAGAACCACTAATTAGAAAGGTGTCTGAAAAAAAGGAAAGCCTCAACCTGCACAAATAAAAAGAGACTTTCATCGAAGCCATAAGATGGAAGATCCAAAGTTGGAATGGTCCACCATTCAGTTGCGTAGGCTAATCAGCAAAATATCATCCCACTTGGCAGCCTTCCACAAGTAGAGGTAGACATCACTGGAGTAAAGGTATGTGTTGTCTTTGAGGTTATAATAATTGTGGATGATGAAGATCCCTACCTTGAGATGTTAGGATTGGATTGGGCCATTGATATGGGAGGCATCATCAATATGAAGTGCAGAAGTATGATTTTTGAGAATAATGGTACGCGAGTGATAGTCCCACTGGATATGACAAAAGGAGAATGATATACAGAACCAATGCACGAAGGGGATGAGGTTGACCATATATATAAATTGACTGTGTGGGACAAAGACTGGATAAACCCTACAATTGATGGCATGTCGAACTAGGAGAAGGATAAATCCTATTTTTTTGATTCTGATGGCGAAATGGAGAACTGGAAGAACCGGTTGCATGATGTATCTACGCTGCGCTGCCTCAAGATTACAAATAAATTCCCATGAATCTCCTCTGACGTAAGAGAAATACCCTACTTTGATGTTTCTGGTAGCGTCAAAGAATTTTTGGAAGCATTGGAAAAAGTTGTCCTAGAGGAACGAAGGTTCTAGGCGCTTGATTTGGCTATGCGTGCAACTCCAGCATGGTGGTGGGAGACACACAAGGGAAATTTTCAAGTCTAGGAGGAATGTAGAAAAATGATGATGTTCCCCTTTGAACCTCCAGCCACTCCACCAATTGAATTATTCTATGGTCGGGGAGATCCGCGCAAGCACCTAGCCATGTGTATGGAAGTATGGGATGAAAATAAATGGAATGAATGGGTTCATAGGTTTGTCCTCTCATTTGGACTAGTCCCTACTACCTGGTATCTAGAAGTTGAGTTACACTGAGGCACTCGAGACTGGTATATAGTGACCAGAGATTTCCTGGCAACCTTTAGCTCTAAAGGTGGCTCGGAAAAATTGGATGAGGCTCTGTAGGACATAGATTCTCTGGTATTTGATGAATCCCGACCCCATAGGGAGTGCGCTACGATGGCCTAGGATGTGCAGATGCAAGACATATTCAACTATAGAAATCTATCGATTGAGGATAATGAGGATGACCCAAGGAACGTTAATATCTCTGAATCGGAAGGAGAGCACGCAGTTGCAGGACTTTCATTAAGAATGGTGGACATGATTAAACCTATGAAATTGAAGGAAGTCGACATTGGGATGGAAGAGCGGCTCAAGTTGGCCAAGATCGGGGACTGCTGGGATGATGATATAGTAGGAAATATTGCAGAATTGCTAATATAATATCAAGATCTGTTTCCTACAAAGTTTTCCGAGCTAAAGGGCATTGTGGGGGACCTGGGTGTCATGAATATCACATTAAAACCTAATGCACTCCCTGTCAAGCATCACCCTTATCGATTGAACCCCAAATATAAGCATAAGTTAAAGGAGGAGTTAGAAAATATGGTGGTTGCAGGTATCATTGAATTGGTCAAGTAGTCGGATTGGGTAAGCCCAATGGTGGTTCAGGAGAAAAAGACCAAGGGAGAAATCATGATTTTTGTAGATCTGTGCAAGTTAAATGATGCCTGTGTGCATGACCCCTTCCCTATGTTCTCTGATGAAATCCTAGATAATGTGGGAGGGAAAGAAGCTTATTCATTCATATATGGATTCTCAGGTTATCATGAAATCTGAATTGTGCCAGAAGACCGCAGCAAGACCACCTTTGCCACTGAATGGGGTTATTTCCAATATACTTTCATGCCATTCATGTTGAAAAATGCACCTGCAATATTCTCGCACGTGGTCGTGGCTGTGTTCAATGAATTCATGCATAAATTATTGGAAGTATACTTTGGTGACTGGACAGTATTTGGATTGGTAAAGAAACATGTGTCGGATCTATGCATGATGCTTGATACCTATCGGAAGCGCCAAATTTCTCTCAACCTGAAGAAATGCATATTCTTCATACCTTTTGGAATTTTTCTAGGGCATATAGTATGTCAGCAAGTATTTATGGTAGGCCCATCCAAGATTGTGGTTATAATCACCTTGGAAGTTCCTACCACTGAGAAACAGTTGCGATCCATCCTCAGACATACTGGTTATTATAGGAAGTTTATCAAGGGGTATGATTTGATCACTGCGCAGATGGAGAAGTTGCTAAAGAAGGATGTAACATCTTTTTGGGATGACGAATGTCATAAGAGCTTTGAGCTGCTAAAGGAGAAAATTTTCACTGTACCTATTTTGATATTCTCGGACTGGTCTAAGGTTTTCCATGTGCATGTGGATGAATTTGGTACAACACTTGGAGTTGTTTTAGAAAAAACAAGAGAAGGCGACATTGATCACCCAGTAAATTTTGCTAGTAGGAAGCTCTCAGGCACAGAGCACAACTACTCAATTACAAAATGGGAAGGATTTTCCATGGTATATGCATTGCCAAAAATATAGACACTACTTTTTGGGGGGGCATTTCAAAATGTTCGCTGACCATTCAGATTTCAAATACCTGGTCAACAAGCCTGTGTTGGGGGGGAAGATCTGTCGATGCATGTTTCTTTTCCAGGATTATGATTTTGAGATCATTGTGAAGCCAGGAAGATTGAATGTTGGGCCTGATCACCTATCATGAATTGAGAATGGGGAGGAACCAAATAGTCTGGAGGAAGGGTTACCAGATGTGCAACTCTTCACTATCAAGGTGGTTGATGAGCACTTTCCTCACATTATTCATCTTCTGACTACAGGAACAACGCCTGTGGAATATTCAGTCCAACAAAAGGAGGAGCTGGTTGCGTGTGCAGCTGCTTTCATCCTGATTGCAGGGAATTTGTATAAATTAGGAGCAAATGAAATATTAAGGAGATATGTTTTGGAACATGAAAGACAAGATATATTGGCTGAAGCTCACGGAGGAGTGGAAGGAGGCCACTACGTTGGGAAAGCCATTGTGCAGAAGGTGTTGTGTGTTGGGTTATGGTGGCCCACATTGAATAATGATGCACAAGTTTATTGTCGGGCCTATGATGCATGTCAATGGACTAGGTAGCCTTCGCGTAGAGATGAAATGCCCCTACAACCGCATATGGCCTTTCAGGCATTTGAAAAATGGGCTATAGATTTTGTGGGACCAATCAACCATCCTAGAAAGAAGACTGGAGCACGGTATATCATTATTGCAACTGATTATGTGACCAGGTCGGTAGAGGTGAAGGCAGTTAAGGACTATACTACAGATAATGTTTCACACTTCATCTTTGAGCACATTTTGACCAGGTTTTGGCGCTTGAATATTTTCATGAGTGATAAAGGTACGCATTTTGTCAATGAAACAATTGAAGCTTTTCCAGAGGAGTTCCATATCCATCATAAGAAGAGTAACCCTTATCAACCACAAGAAAATGGTGCAGTAGAAGCATTCAAAAATATTTTGGAGCACACAGTCACAAAGATCTGCCATGCCAAACGAGATGATTGGGACGTGCACATCCCTTTTGTGCTATGGGCTTACAAGACAACGTGTAAAAAGTTGACAGGAAAGACACCATTCAGGATGGTCTATGGGCAGGAAGCCATCATGCAAAAGGAGTATATTGTCCCAAGTCCACGCATTGCGGCCTTCAATAATATGGCTGAGCCTGAAATTATGGAGGAACAATTAGAACAACTCATTGCCTTAAAAGAGGATCGATTCATTGCTAACTTCCACCAGCAAGTGCAGAAGGCATGCGAAAAATCCTGGCATGATAGGAACATCAATAAGAGGGTGTTCAAGGAGGAATATTTGGTGTTACTCTATGAAATTCAGTTTGCGCGCCACCCAGGGAAGCTCACAAAGCATTGTTTAGGGCCATGTGTTGTAAAGGAGATCACTGATGGCGATGCGGTGCACTTGGCCATGCTGTGCATAGAGGACCTTCCTGGACACTTCAATGGGAGCCACCTAAAGCCATATAGAGACAATCCAATGCCGACCAAATGACTATATGGCCAGAGCATCATAATTGAAGAGACTATACGTAGCAAAGAATAATGGCATAGACAGGTGCGACAAAAGCGCAGGGGCGACACACATGTTTGGAAAGGGTCCAAGACAGGCGGAAAGGAGGAGGTTACTTTGACTAAAGAGGGCCTCAACAAAATCACCGATGCAGTTGATTCGACGTCAAAGGACCGGTGGAACACCATGGAGACCCAATAAAAGGCCGCAGTGGAAGCCTTACAATCAAGCTTACATGTTCTAAAGGCCGATACATGTAAAGTGAGTGTGGATCAAGTGAGGCCGGTGCAAGAGATATTGCCGTCTACATCGATCGTTGCAACCATAGGAATTTGAATCTTCTCCTTTTCGGATGCATCGCTATCTCTGGGACAAGCAGAATTGTGCACATAGGTCCAAACTTGCTCCGAGGTCGGCCTCGACCTTGCCAAGTTGCTAAGTGGGCAGCTCCCTGCACTGCATATCTTCATTTTATTAGAGCTTAAGAGCAGGGAGGTGCACACCCAACAGTAGATCAGCAAGGCTGAGAAAATCGCAACAAAAAAAATGTCAAAGTATACTTAGGCTCAGACATCGTAACATGAAGCCATAGCTCAACGTGTTGAGTTGGAAAGTTTCATTGACAGGCTATGTGGAAAGATTCCAGATGTCGCTATTGCAACCTCCATAACACCGCAAGATAAATTTGAGAGCCTGGTTGCAGCTCTCAAAGATTCCCAGTCAGAAATTCAGTCTTTCAAGGTATATTTTGAGTAGTAGATTGCTACATTGCAGGTGAAACTGCAGCTTGAGACCCCCCAGAGGTGCGCGCACAGCAGGCTGCACAAGTACAAATTTTTTTTTCCAGCATCTATGCATATGTTGAGAAGGGATCAACACTCCTTGAGAAAGAAATGGGAATATGGACCTCTGTGCAGACAAATCCATTAGTCAACAAAATCACTCAGGAGCTGCGTGCGAAGGAGAAGGAGTTCAATGACTTGCAAGAGGTATTGCCTACAATTATTCCTGTTCAGAGAATGGCACGCCTTCATAAAAACCAGGCGTTGCAAGACGAGGCGAAGGAACTCCACAGAAAGAAGCAAATCGTTACAGATCACATGAAGTCATGGGCGGATGAGGCCATGAAGATCTCCCAAGACCTTGAATTGGTAGTTCATAACTTAAACCAGATGTTGCAGAGCGTTACTTTGGCCACTAAAGGGCCAACGTCAGAAAAACTGGTGGAGTCCATGTAGAACGCAATAGATAAAAGTTAAGGTGTCTTGGAACCATTTTTAGCTGCCATATAAGAGCTCCAAAACAAGATGAAGAATCGGGTACCACTGTGACTTGGGACGAGTCACAAGATTGTGTTGGGGCCCTGTTGGAGTAGGGTCCCCTAAGGCCAACCATTTTGTTATATCTTGTAATAGTTTAGTCTTGCGCAGGGGTTTTGTGGCAGGTCAAAGCCCCTAATGAATTGTAATGGGTAAAAGGGTAGATCAAGGGGTCGAAAACCATGGTTTGTAAAAAATAGAGTAGCATAGGCTAAATAGTATAAATAAATGAATAGATCAAATCTAAGAATTCAATTTTTTGATAAGTCTGAACGTGGATAATAGAGTTGGATATTTTGTGATAGTTTTGTGCCGATTTTTCTGGGTAGAAGGCTCCTGCTGGTTGTGTGTGCAAAGATCTTAATCCCATTGTGTGTGGACCTCGCTGGCTGTGTGCTTGGGCTGCTGAAGTGTTTTTTATGAAGGATCTAAACTGATTAACTAATAAAGGAGTATTGTTGTGGATATCTAAGTTCTATATGCATCTGTCGGTTATGTTATCAATGTTTGTGCATCTTGTTTCCAATTTTTGTATTGTATGTAGTTAGATCCCTTGCACAACTATAATTGGGTTTATATGACTGCTTATTGGATAAATATGATGGTATAAAGGGTTATTACTTGTTTTATGATTGTTGTGTTAACATGCGTAAGATATTTTGCATATTAGACGTGAATCTATCTGAAAAGGGTTTACTAGTTAGGGTTGTTGTTGCGAAGGTCTATTTATGGTTATTTGGATCTTAAGGTACCCACATCATTCCAAATCTCTCTCAGGGTGAAAAAACCTGGTTCCAACACCCCCCCATGCTACTTCGAGTGAGCCTTTGACTTACGAAAGCAGGTCATTGCTGAAAGGGCTATTAGTAATAGGGTTTTGTTGGTTAACCTCAATTTTGAACCTGTGTCAGGACCCCTCAAGCCAACAGTGATCTCCTTCACAATATATGGCCCCAACCAATGCACTCTGAACTTCCCTGGGTGTCGCGCAAACTGACTATGATACAACAAAACCAAATCTTCTTCCAGATGTGCCTTTCATACCAGGCCTTCTCGCACGCCTTCTCGACTTGCTGATGAAAGTTGGCAATAAAATGATCCTCCTCTAATGCAACCAATTGTGACAGAAGTTCCTCCATGATGTTTGGTTCAACCATATTAGTTAGTGTTGTGATGGCATGCTTGGAACAATGTATTCCATCAACATGATAGCTTCCTAGCCCATAAACCATCCTGAATGGTGTTTTACCAGTCAATTTATTGCATGTAGTCCGATAAGCCCATAAGACAAAAGGTATGTGCACGTTCCAATCATTTTTGTTTGCATTGTAGATATTTGTAAGTACATTCTCCAGGATCTTGTTAAAGGCTTCCACTGTAGCATTTTCCTGAGGGTGATAGGGAGTACTCTTTTGGTGATGAATATTGAATTATTCTGTTAGAGCTTCAATAGCTTCATTAACAAAGTGCATACTCTGATCACTCATCAATATCTTTGGGCACCCAAATCTAGTCAAGTTATTTTCAAAGATAAATTGCGTAGTAGTATTTGCAGTACAATATTTTAATATCTTAGCTTCTGCCCATCTGGTTACATAGTCTGTTGTAGTGATGATGTAGCGCGCACTAGTATTTTTTCCAGGAGGATTAATAGGTCCAACAAAGTCTATGGCCCATTTTTAAAAATCTTGCAGAGCCATCTACGACTGCAATGGAATCACATCTCTACGAGAAGGCTTCCATATTCTTTGGCATGCATCACAAGATCGAAAATATGCATGTGCATCGTTGTTTAGTGTGGACCACCATAATCCAGTGCGCTAAAAATTTTGCGCAGTGGATTTCCCTGCATAGTGGCCTCCTGTCACTCGCCCATGAGATTCAGCCAAGATGTATTGTATTTCATGTTCTAAGACATACCTTATTAAAAATTTATTGACACCCAATTCGTACAGTTGACCATCAATAAATTTAAATTCAGCTGCGCACGTAACTGTAATGTCCCTTTTTCAGAAACATTATCAAATGACAAGGAAATCTATTCCAGAGATGGACTGAAGGGGCATTTACTGGATTTGTCACCTTCACAAGGAAGGATGAACTCTAGAGGCTTCCTAGACCACTATCAGACTCTGTCTATAGAGTATTGTCAAGGGACAATATCCCCAAGAAGGAAACTCAACAAGATTGGGAATCTCTCAAGATAACCCAAAGATGCAGCTACAACAATATAAAGACATAAAATGGAAATACCAGTGAATAAAAATAATGAAAAAATGTATGAAAACCCTTGAGCCATTTTATTATGAAATAACAGCAGCAAATGGTACAATAGACGTCAAAAGGAAAAGGCAAGAAGCCTTTCATGAAAACATAGGCCAAAATACAAAGTGCTGCTCCATAGCAGAATAACCATGAATATGAACTGCGCAGCCATAGAAGGGAGAATAATATAATGAGTGTAAAAAAACATGTATCTACATATATATGGCTCATATATCATTGGGAGAGAAGATCTAAGCTACCAATTGCTACCTCAAGTCAATCCTAGAAGGATTGGCTCAAATATGCAAAACTGCTGAAATGTCGGAGTTGCTGGGTAGCTGCAGCAACTCAATACATAGAATGGAATGAAGAAGGCTGAATGGCTGAATCTTATGAATATCCCTTCCCCTCTGGAAATCTAAAGTGTAAGGTTGATCCCTACACCAAAGATCTCACCCTCTGAGATGCCTGCAAAACCCTCACTGCAAATATGTTCCCACTAGAACGCAGTCTATGAGAGGGTCTACGCTGTGACTGATGGAAATGGTTGGCCTCCTACCAATGATGGTGGAATATTCTCAGGAACCATCCTCACTAACCTCCCGAAAGTAGAGAACTTCCATCCTCTGAAATATCAGCTAGAAATGGTGTTGTGGGAAACCTCCAGCAACACCCAGCTACACTGCACAATAATCTGCTCCAGACACTGCGCTGATGAAGATGGCTGATGCAATGGCCTGAATGCCGAAATATGGAGGATGAGTGCAATCCTTCATGAGCTACTCAAGAAGGGGAGGAAATCCTCAATAGGACTCCCTCGTGCCCGAGGGCACTGCAGCTCTGCTGAACAGCAAGAGGTAGCAATTTGTCTCAATAGAAAAATAATCAAATGATATAAGATAATCTCAATGGACTGCTTTGCTACTATTTAAAAACTACGAAGTCTCCTCCTTCCTTCCTCTAGAAGTTTCCTCCCTAATGGAATATTCCTCCACTAAAAATGCACTGTCCCACCTAGTGCTTTCCAACTCATGCCAACGCAGTTTGACTTAGTCAATTAGGCCTTGTCCATTTGCATTTTAACCTCTTTCACACATGAGGGTGTGAAATCTAGCTCCATGATGATCCCTTTTCACATTGTAAGGGATTTTATTCCTGTTTATTACATAAATGGGCCACTTTACCCATTTTTGTTCAACAAAATAAAAATGTGCAACTATAATGTCCATTTTAGCTTGAGGCTAAAAATTGGGACATTACAGTCCTCCCCTCCCACATGTTGCTTGTCCTCAAGCAACTGCATAGAGAGAAAAAAATTTCTCCTCCTTCTTCTCTTACGGCCTCCTCATTCGTGGTCCCACCATTGCTCAAAATATGCTACAATAAATCTTCCCTCCAATGCTCTCTCCCAAGTATGCAAACTGAAAATGATTCTCTTCATGGAAAGATAGAAGGTGTAGTGGAATCCTTCCTGCTGGAATGCGGCCTCCTTAAGGTAGGAGTGATGATATGCATGGGATAATGATGCTCCCAATGATGATCCTCTCATCCATGCAATCATCCAAATAAAAATCTCAACCCCCCGGTTTCTGCAATGTGTTGGGGCTGAATGGAGAGTGTGCTTGTGCCGCTCAAGATGGTCTTCTCTCCATTTGAAGTGCTCATGGGGCTTCCTCTATCCTTGGGCTGAAATATTATGGCCTCCAATAATGGCCCAAGCTACCCCATCAAGAAAATCAGCCATGAAATGCCTCTGCAAATTCTCCAAGTGGTCCCTCCCACAAGAAGGTGCAAGTAGCAATGTGGCAATCATGGTTTGCCCATGGTATCTCTTGCAAGATAAAACATATACAATGGGGAGAATCATGCTCCCAATGGGATGTTCATACAATGCTCTCCAAATAATGCTCCTCAAAAGATATACAACATCAGAAATACATAAGGAGCAATATGCAATAGAAACAAGTTGTCAAATGACAACCGAAGAGTGGTTCCAAATCCCATACATGGAACCTGCACAGTGCCTCTTAGCTTGCCTCAGCATCACAAATAACAAGGGCTATACTAGCCACTTGTTTTCTGCCACCACATCTCCTCATAAGATGTAAGCATGAAATACCATTTGGTGCCAATGGTGCACACCATGAAGCATGTGGCTTCCCCCAAAACCATCACTAAATTAGCCAAAATCAAGGCTACTGGTAGCTGCAAGTACATCATAACAAATGAAAGAGGGAATGATCCTCCTTGATCAATATGATGCTCATATAAAGTAAAGAGGTACTCAATGTGAAATTATACCTTCTCTACCATGTACTTGAGACCTTGAGCTGAGATGGCTCATCATGAATGCTCTCCCTCTTCTCCAATGAGTAAGGGGAGTGGTTGTGCCAACCTCTCTGAAATCAACCGGGCTATGCATCTGTCCATATGCTAATGAAGATCATGATGAATGCCCTCCATATGAACTCCTCTATCCAATCAAAGTATGCATCCAAGTGCATAGCTAGGAAGCCCTCCTATGCTGCATGCAAATAATTTCTCCTTGAGACTAGAAACTCTAGCCAAGAAGAGTCTGCCATGATGATAGATGCTCATATCATCCATTAAGTGTCCTCCATCACCATCAAGGCCATCCAAGAATCATGCATGCACCAAGATCTTGGGACCTCTCAACCAAAAGTTGAGTCCTCCAACATGGATCAATCCTCCATATAGACAACATTGTAATCTACAACAAAGTGATCCCATCACACTGCTGTCTGCTACCTTGACATCCCCTCATGCCAAAGTCATCCTCCAAGTTGCTACCATGCCATCATGCAGCTGCTCATGCTCAAACGAAATGAAGATCTTTGAAAATAAGCCTCCCATAAAATACTATCACCACCAAATAATCTCTCGATCCTGGGTAATGTAAGCATGAGTGGCCTCCATCTACTCCAATGCATGAAAGAGTCCTTCCTCAAATGAAGTACCATCTCTCTCACCAAATCTATGGAGCAGTCAACCTGCATCATGAAGATGAAATCCTCTATCCTTGCAGCAACATCTGCCAGCGCAGTATGACTGAAGAGAGTGGGTGATGCTGAAAATGAGAGAGTGTCTCCCTCCTCCTTGAGTCTATCCCAAACTCTCTGTGCTGTACTGAACTCTCCCAAGGTTTCCACCCTCCTGAAATCAAGGTGTGAGGCCCCCAAATATGGAGCATCCAACCTCCTCTGCTGATCTAGTGGTCTCCTTGGTGTAATGTCTCCATGCAGTGAGACACCATCATCAAGAGATGACTGAATGTATGAATGGAGAAAACCCTCCATGCTTCCACTGCGTAATCCAATCATCATATCAGGTGCATAAACCTCATAAAATATATAGGGTGTGTGCTCCTCATCACATGATGATGATCATCCTCCCTATATCCTCCTTTTATCTCGATAGCTCTGCACCCTACTATCAATGGCATAGATGTATTATGAGTTGTGCCTTGATCTCTACATGGGAGATCCTGGGGAATTTCTTGCAAAGACACAAGAATCCCTCTATGTGGAGCAATATCTCCTCTTACCTCTGCATGAGGCACTGGATCAACTCTAGCTATTCCAGCGCGGTTGCCCTCCTCCTCATCAACATGTAGGGGAAAATTCTCCAAAATTTGATCTCCTTTTGAAAAAGAGACCTCCATGCTCTCTTGTGCAAGAATATGAGATGGATACCTTGCCTCCAACAAGGTATGATGCAAGATGCTAGCCTTCTCATCAATGTTTTGGAGTGGACTGAGTTTATGTTTCCTCCTTTCTACATGCAAGATCTTGGTTTGCATGTGTTTCAGATTTCCTCCCACCAAACCTTTCCATCATTTCTTTAATGAATCTGAAATAGGAAGAAGTATTCTTTTAAAGAACATGACTCAAATATCCACCCTGCATAGGTCTTACCTCTCAAGTGTAGTGCTGCAAATCTGATAGCATCTCCTTTGGAACTTTTGTGCTGCTGCAACATGGTCTTCAACTCTTCTACCCATGCTTTGGCTGAACATGTAGGTGAACTTATGAAAATAGATAGAACAAATATATCTTGCTGCTGGCTCTCCTTCACCTTGGACTTGCAAAAATCCATGAAGTGAGATGATCTCTGAATGCTGGAGTTTGAGACTCATACTCCCTCTGAAAATATTCAAGAGTTTTCCTCCTGATCGCCTCTCCTTATTTTCCCATCTCTTCCATGACAAAGCTTCACCTGTGACTGCGCTGTGCATCAAAGGATGTGACTGCATGCTCACATTCCTCATCAAAAACCCTAGAGTTTGTTTCTGCTTCAAACCCTTGTAGAGATTCTTCAAATCTCTCCCTTCTCTTTTGCTTGTGGCTCCCATGAAAGCCCTATATGGATTTAGGGAGAAGCTTGGTTAGCTCATCTCCTTTTTCTTTCTACTTATTCTCCACAAAGTGGATTATTCCTCATATTCTTAGATGGAATCTTGGCGAAGTTCCATAGGCTGAGCCAAAATTATGCTCTAATACCACTGTAATGTCCCTTTTTTAGAAACATTGTCAAATGACAAGGAAATCTATTCCAGAGATGGACTGAAGGGGAATTTACTGGATTTGTCACCTTCACAAAGAAGGATGAAATCTAGAGGCTTCCTGGCCCACTATCAGACTCTGTCTATAGAGTATTGTCAAGGGACAATATCCCCAAGAGGGAAACTCAACATGATTGGGAATCTCTCAAGATAACCCAAAGATGCAGCTACAACAATATAAAGACATAAACTGGAAATACCAGTGAATAAACATAATGCCAAAATGTATGAAAAAACTTGAGCCATTTTATTATGAAATAACAGCAGAAAATGGTACAATATATGTCAAAAGGAAAAGGCAAGAAGCCTTTCATGGAAACATAGGCCAAAATACAAAGTGCTGCTCCATAGCAGAATACCCATGAATATGAACTGCGCAGTCATAGAAGGGAGACTACTGTATTGAGTGTAAAAAAAAATGGATTTTCATATATATGGCTCATACATCATTTGGAGAGAAGATCTAAGCTCCCAATTGCTACCTCAAGTCAATCCTAGAAGGATTGGCTCAAATATGCAAAACTGCTGAAATGCCGGAGTTGCTGGGTAGCTGCAACAGCTAAATACATAGAATGGAATGGAGAAGGCTGAATGGCTGAAGCTGATGAAGAGCCCTTCCCCTCTGGAAATATGAAGTGCAAGGTTGATCCCTACACCAAAGATCTCACCCTCTGAAATGCCTGCAAAACCGTCACTACAAATATGTTCCCACTAGAACGCAGTCTATGAGAGGGTCTATGCTGTGACTGATGGAAATGGTTGGCCTCCTGCCAATGATGGTGGAATATTCTTAGGAACCATCCTCACTAACCTCCCGGAAGTAGATAACTTCCCTCCTCTGAAATATCAGCTAGAAATGGTGTTGTGGGAAACCTCCAGCAACACCCAGCTACACTGCACAATAATCTGCTCCAGACACTGCGCTGATGAAGATGGCTGATGCTATGGCCTGAATTCTAGAATATGGAGGATGAGTGCAATCCTTCATGAAATACTCAATAAGGAGAGGAAATTCTCAACAGGACTCCCTCATGCCCGAGGGCACTGCAGCTCTGCTGAACGGTAAGAGGCATCAATTTGTCTCAATAGAAAAATAATCAAATGATCTAAGACAATCTCAATGGGCTGCTTTTCTCCTCTTTAAACACTACAAAGTCTCCTCCTTCATTCCTCTAGAAGTTTCCTCCCTCATGGAATATTCCTCCACTAAAACTGCGCTGTCCCACCTAGTGCTTGCCAACTCATGCCAATGCAGTTTGACTTGGTCAATTAGGCCTTGTCCATTTGCATTTTAACCTCTTTCACACATTAGGGTGTGAAATCTAGCTCCATGATGATTACTTTTCACATTGTAAGGGATTTTATTCCTGTTTATTACATAAATGGGTCACTTTACCCATTTTTATTCAAAAAAATAAAAATGTGCAACTATAATGGCCATTTTAGCTTGAGGCTAAAAATTGGGACATTACAGTAACCAACTCCTTCTTTTGTTCCACCGAATATTCAGCAGGCGCACTACAAGTAGTTAGAAAGTGAATGATATCTGCAAAGTGTTCATCGACCACTTTAATGGAAAAGAGTTGTGCATCAGGTAATCCATTCTCCAGGCTGGTTGGTTCTTCCCCATTCTCAATGCGTGATAAGTGATCAGGTCCAACATTCAATTTACATGGCTTAACAATGATTTCAAAATCATATTTTTGGAATAGCAGCAACCATCTACAAATCTCCCCCCCAACACAGGCTTGTTGACAAGGTACTTCAATGCAGAGTGGCCAGTGAACATCTTAAAGTTCCTTCCTAGAAGATAATGCCTATATTTACGCAAAGCGTAGACTATAGACAAACCTTCCCTCTTTGTGGTCGAATAGTTGTGCTCTGCACTGGAAAGCTTTATACTTTCAAAGGAAATGGGGTGATCAATATATCCTCCTCCTGGCTGTGCTAAGACATCTCCAAGTGTAATGACAGATGCATTAACATGCACATGGAAGACCTTGGACCAGTCAGGGAATACTAAAATAGGTGCAGTAACCATATTTTCCTTGAGCAACTCAAAGCTCCTTTTGAAGTCCTCATCCCAAAAAAAGGATACATCTTTCTTCAGAAATTTTTCCATGGGTGCCGTGATCAACGCATAACCCTGAATGAATTTTTTATAATATCTCGGGTGTCCTAGAATATATTGCAACTATTTAATATTGGTAGGAACCTCTAAATTGACAATAACTGTGACCTTGGATAGACTTACCATAAAACCTTGCTGAAAAACAATATGCCCCAACAAGATCCCAAAAGGAACAAAAATATACACTTCTTAAAGTTAAGGGAGATCTAATGCTTTATGCAATTGTCGAGCATCATGCGTAGTTTGGAAACATGCTTCTTCAACAGTCCAAACAATCGTCAAAGTACACCTCCAGAAACTTGTGCATGAACTCCTTGATGTAATGTTCCTTTTTCAGAAATATCACAAGTCTATTCCAGAGATAGACTGTGGGGGCATTTTCCGGATATGTCACCTCTAAAGAGAGGGTGAGATCCAGAGGCTACCTGGCCCTTCACAGACTCTGTCTATAATTATGTGAGATTTCTTATTAGGAACAAGGTACTCTATTGAGAATGCCTCAAGATAGAGCTACAGTAATACATGAGCTGGAAAATAGCAGTGAATGTATAAAACTTCAGAAATGCAATAAACCCTCATAGAATTCTTATTGATAATATGGTAGCAGAAATGTGTACAAGATATTGAGGGAATGATCACTCAATTTGAAGAAAATCCTTCTCTAAAGACACAAGTACAATGAACATGAAATACACTGCTACATATATTGTGCCCAACTATTACTGTGCAGTCACTATGGGGGAGATGGATCTCAACCCCTGGAAACTATAATAAACAATCCCTAAAGGGATTGGCTACAATACATACAAAATGGAAAATCTGCAGAAATGCCAGAGTTACTGGAGCAGCTGCAACTCTAAAATGAGAACATGAAGGAGATGGCTGAATAATTCTACATAAAATGTATATACCTCCTCCAATGGAAATCTAGAGTGAAAGGTTGATCCTTTCACCAAATATTCACCCTCCAAAATGCCAGTGAAATCCCTCACTACAATTGCACGCAAGAACTGCGCAGTCAAGGAGAGGAACTGTGCTGTAGATGATGGGAAGAGATTGGCCTCCTACCAAGATATGAGAAATGGAGCTGATATCTCCCTTATTGATCTTTCAGATGCATAAAAGCGTCCTCCTCTGAAATCTGAGCTCCAGAATGATGATATGAGAACCTCCACTGCAACCCCAGCAACAAAATGGCTCTTGCTGCAAGAATCACTGCACTGAAAGGAATAGATTTGGCCTTGAGCCAAGATGTGGAGAAGTTGAATATTAAACCTTCAAGAGCTTCTCAAGAAGGGAGGGAATCCTTGAACAAGAAATCCCTTGTGCTGAACAGCACAGCTCTCACAGTTGAGGAACTGTAGAAAGAAAAGCAATTCGAAATATCCAAGCTTGCCCAAAATGGTTCCTTTCCCCTCCTTTTATGAAAATGAAGGCTCCTTAGCCATGGACCCCACACATTAGGGTTTCCTCCTCCTCATGAAATTTCGTAGGCTTCCCAAAAAAGCCACACCTCCATCTACTGCATAGTTTGACTTGGTCAACATGACCTAGCCCTCTTTGCAATTAACCCTTTTCACACATAGGGTGTGTAAACAAGCTCTAATGATGCTCCTCTTTCATAATGTGAGGGAATTTATTAATGTTTTTCATAACCATGGGCCTCCTTACCCATTTATTTAGCTGCAATATGATAAAAGAAAAATTTTAATGTTCCATTTAGCCATGTGCTAAAATGGGAACATTACAGTCCTCCCCCCCCAAATGTTGCTTGTCGTCAAGAAAATGTAAGGATAGAACTAAGGTAGGGATTATGAAATATGCTGAGGAATATCTTCCTCATGTAGATCCTCCATTCCCCTAAGCAATGATCCATAAAAAGTGAGTTACCTCCCAACATGGAAACTCCTGACAATCATCTTCCACCTTTGGCTCCTGCAATATAGGTGGGCTGAAAATATGATCTTGGTAGAAAAAGAAGCCTACCCCACGCTGTCCTCCTCTCCACTTAGGATAAGTGTAGATTATATGTTGATCCTGGGTTGCAATAAAGTTGCCTTCTAGTGGCATGATGAAGACTAGACCTCCAAAGATCTCTTCTCCAGCGTTATGAAACATGCTGTCCGAAATAATCTCATATGTGATGAGTTGGTAGTCATCACCATATGGCATCCAATCAATCATATGGCTCACCTCAAATGGAAACAAATGTGTTGCTATAATGGCCACATGACCTCTCATGCTCCCATTAGAACATGCAATGAAAATAATGTGGGAGATTCCTCCCCCAAGGGACACATCCAACCAATGTGCCATTCCCCCAATCATGCTCTCATAAAATACAAAGACATCAGCATTATAATGAACCATAATGAAAACCATGCTTGCTGTCATATGTAGCAAGGGAGAAAGACAATAGTCCCTCAACTGTAACTAATGCAGTTTGACCCTCAACTGCATAAGAGTATGACAAAAGTTGTGGCCTCTCAACCACTTGCTTGTTGTCCAAATCTCCTCAAATGTATGGAGGAAGTGAATGATATATGGTGCAAGGTGAGTATGTCCTCCAAAATACATTTCCTCCCTAAGTCCCCCTAGGGAGTGATCACCAATAGTGCTCATGGCCTCAAGTAGACCATGGGGTCCAAAAAGAAGAATGCCCCTCCTTGGAGCAACATCCTGTACATATATGGTTAAGGGATGAATATATAAATCATCATGCAAATAAAAAATTCCCTTACCATCTGCTCATGCAAATGGAGTGGCTCAAAAATAAGTCTCCCCTCATCCTCAAAGAGAAAAGAGGTGGTTGTGCTGACTCTCCATTTGCACATGATCTATGAATCTCCTCATATGCTGATTTGTCAATATCATGCAAGCAAAATGATCTTGGGAATACTCCACCAACAATCCAATGCTCCCCCATGGATCCATACTCCATAGTGACAGCGCCGATGATCCCTCATGAATAGCATCTATCATATGGTCATCTCCTCCTTTGACATTTCTCATGCCAAAGATGCAAATTGGAAGGCTACTAACCTTCCCTTGCTGCTTTTTCCACAGCGCAGAATCTGAAATGAAAGTGGGTGGAAATGATATTGAGGGAATGGCCCCCTCCTCTTTGAGTCTGCCCAAGACTCTCAGCGCTGTGTAGTTGTCTCCCAAGGTCTCCACTCCTCTAAAAAAAATGAGTGGTGCCACAACATGTGAAGCATCTACCATCAGCTGTTGATCTAGTGGTATCCCTGGCAGAATGCCTCCATGCAGTGAGACATCATCCTCAAGGGGTGATTGCAGGAACAAGTCTGTCCATGCTTTCACTGCGCAATCCAATCACCCTCTTAGGTGCATCATCCTCCAAAAATGAATAGGGATGTGTACTCCTCATCTCAAGATGCTGGGTCTTCTCCCTACCTCCTCCTTGTGTCTCAATGGTAACAAACCTTCTCAACAATGGCACATGTAGAACTTGAGTTGTGCCTTGATCTCCATGCATGAGATCCTGGGGTCTTCCTTGCAAGGATGCAAGAGTCCTTCTACTTGGAGAAAAAGCTCCTCCTTCCTCTGCATGAGGCACTAGATAGTCTCTAGATAGCACTACGCTGTTTCCCTCAGCTCCCTCAACATAATTGGGAAACCCTCTAACAATGCTACTACAAATATGGAATCTCTCCTAGAGTGGAAGCAGTTCCTGATCATCAAAAGCCAAGGAGTATCCCCTTTGCACCATGATAGTGCCATCTCCTACTCCTGCAACATTATACATCATGTGAGAGCACATATGATTTTGCTATCTCCAACATCACCCAAGCAACAAAATCCTTTACTGTCTCCCCCTAATTTTAGAAAGGGAGCATGCCAAGTGATGGCCAAACTCCTTCAAGAGTAACCAATGCAGCCAAGCCTCTTGCTTCCCGGTATCATAAATCTGCAAGTGGCTTCCTAGCACCTTGCTCCTCCTCCACCACATCCACTCAGCCCTGTGTGGATGTCTCCTTCCTTCCTTCATCCTGGTGCTCCTACTTTGAGGACTACCCTCATCCCAAATAAAACCTCTGCACTTCATGGGATTCTGAAATACAAATTTCCTGAGGATCAATTTGACCCTATGAGGATCCAAATAGTTGGTAGGCAAAAACCTCCCATCATGATATGTGTGGCTCAAGGAATGTCCACCACAGTCATGAGAGACGCTATCCATCTGAAGATGTCCCCCATCTCCTATTTGTTCCTATGAGAAGGAAAAACCCTCCTCTAACTGTTGAAGAACCTTGCACTCCAAAAAGTGTGGGAGTGCACCTCCATTGAAGTCTCTCTGTGAGATCTTCTTTGCATCACTGCTCTTGTATAGCGCAGTATTATTCTGCTGCTCTAGGTCACTTGCATGCAATGATGTAGACCCATCCAAGGTGTTTTATGAAATGACAAGAAATGGATCTCCAATCATACCTTGGTGAAACTTGGAAGCTCCTTGCAAGGCTACAAGTGATTCTTCCTCATGAGTATTTGCCTCCCAAACTGTTGAAGATGAAGTCTGCTTCTCCATGGTCTCAACAGCACTGGTACATGTCTCATCAAATGGTGGTGAGGGCTCCTCCCTCTCCTTTCCAAATCTGCTAATCAATCCTTGATAAAAATCAACGAGAGTAGAAACCATTGTATTGCTCAGATGGCTGATCCACCAACTCCTTGCTTCACCTTCAAGGTGTAGCGCTGCAACTTCTATTGCCTCTTTGTCTACTATAGGATGTAGTAGGAAAAAGGCCTCTATCTTCTTTTCCCAAACCTCTGCTGCACATGTGAGTAATCCATCAAATGTGGACAATAGAAATCTATTGCCTCTCATCATCCCGTGGTTGTGGGGTATTTCTTCTTCTTTCTGCTGAATAAACTGTGGAAAAGATAAATTCTCTTGGGAGACTCTAGGGTTTTCTCTGTATTCATCTAGGTACTCTCTTAGAATTTTGAATTCCAAGTGTCTTCCATGATTCTGCTCTGTTTCTCTGTGATAATAGGAAGTGCATGGTCCTTCCTCTTCTCCTCCATTTTTCTTGACCTCCTTGGAGAGGTCTCCTCTGGATCTAAAAATAGGTGAGAGCAATCTCATCTTCTTCATCCTTGGGCTCTCTTCTTCTGAAATTCAAAATTCACAGGCTGTGCCAAGTTCGATGCTATGATACCACTGTAATATTCATTTTTCAGAAATATCAGAAGTCTATTCCAGAGATAGACTGTGGGGGCATTTTCCAGATATGTCACCTCTAAAGAGAGGGTGAGATCCAGAGGATACCTGGCCCTTCATAGACTTTTTCTATAGCTATGTGAGATTTCTTATTAGGAACAAGGTACTCTATTGAGAATGCCTCAAGATAGAGCTACAGTAATACATGAGCTGGAAAATAGCAGTGAATGTATAAAAATTCAGAAATGCAATAAACCTTCATAGCATTCTTATTGATAATATGGTAGCAGAAATGTGTACAATATCTTGATGGAATGATCACTCAAGCTGAAGAAAATCCTTCTCTAAAGATACAAGTACAATGAACATGAAATACACTGCTACATATATTGTGCCCAACTATGACTGCGTAGTCACTGAAGGAAGACTGCTGCAAAATGATGATACAATGAAGATATGGAAATAATAAGCTCAAAAAAATAAGGGGGAGATGGATCTCAACCCCTAGAAACTATAATAAACAATCCCTAAAGGGATTGGCTACAATACATACAAAATGGAAAATCTGCAGAAATTCCGGAGTTCCTGGAGCAGCTGCAACTCTAAAATGAGAACATGAAGGAGATGGCTGAATAATGCTGCATAAAATGTATATACCTCCTCCAATGGAAATCTAGAGTGAAAGGTTGATCCTTTCACAAAAGATTCACCCTCCAAAATGCCGGTGCAATCCCTCACTGCAATTGCACTCAAGAAATGCGCAGTCAAGGAGAGGAACTGCACTGTAGATGATGGGAAGAGATTGGCCTCCTGCCAAGGTATGAGAAATGGAGCTGATATCTCCCCTATTGATCTCCTAGATGCATAAAAGCTTCCTCCTCTGAAATCTGAGCTCCAGAATGATGATGTGAGAACCTCCACTGCAACCCCAGTAACACAATGGCTCTTGCTACATGAATCACTACATTGAAAGGAATAGCTTTGGCCTTGAGCCAAGATGTGGAGAAGTTGATAAAACCTTCAAGAGCTTCTCAAGAAGGGAGGGAATCCTTGAACAAGAAATCCCTTGTGCTGAATAACACAACTCTCATAGTTGAGGAACTGTAGAAAGAAAAGCAATTCGAAATATCCAAGCTTGCCCAAAATGGTTGCTTTCCCCTCCTTTGATGCAAATGAAGGCTCCTTAGCCATGTACCCCACACATTAGGGTTTCCTCCTCCTCATGCAATTTTGTAGGCTTCCCAAGCAAGCCACACCTCCATCTATTGTGCAGTTTGACTTGGTCAACATGACCTAGCCCTCTTTGCAATTAACCCTTTTCACGCATGGGGTGTGCAAACAAGCTCCAATGATGCTCCTCTTTCATAATTTGAGGGAATTTATTAATGTTTTTCATAACCATGGGCCTCCTTACCTGTTTATTTAGCTGAAATATGATAAAAGAAAAATTTTAATGTTCCATTTAGCGATGTGCTAAAATGGGAACATTACACTTGAATACAACTACTATGTCTACGCACGAGAATATAGTAGGTGCATTCTTCAATCCAAAGGGCATGAATATGTATTGTAAGGATCCCAATTCTGTTGAAAAAGTGGTCTTACTTTAGTCTTCTGGCACAATCCTGATCTGATGGTACCATGAGAATCCATTAGTGAGAAATTAGGCCTCTTGTCCTCCAAAATTGTCCAATATCTCATCTGAAAATGGGGTAGGGAAGGGATCATATGCACATGCATAATTTAGTTTGTGGAGGTCCACACAAATCCTTATTTCTCCCTTAGTCTTCTTTTCTTGAACAACCATCGGGCTTACACAATCAGACTCTTCCACAGGCTCAATGATTCCTGTAACAACCATTTTCTCCAATTCTTCCTTCACTTTCTTCTTATACTTTGGGTTTAATTGGTATGGTCTTTGCTTGATGGGGCGCACATATGGTTTTAGAGTGATTTTCATAACTCCTAAGTCTCCTAAAATTCCTTTTAGCTCATAAAAATTTGTGGGGAACAGGTCCTAATATTTTGTCAATAGCTCCACAACCTTTCTGACTGTGTCGTCATCCCAATAATATCCTATTTTGGCCAACTTGGGCTATTCCTCCATCCAATGTTGACTTGCTTAAGTTTTAAGGGCTTAGTCACATCCATCATTCCTAACAAGGGGCCTTCAACTACGTGCTCCCCCTTAGATTTTGGGATATTGAAATTTCTTGGTCTTCATCGTTATCTTCCACTGACATATTTTTGCAGTTGGAAATATCCTGCATCTGCGCATCCTAGGGAGGTGGTTGAACCTCTATTGTAGGTTTGGTCATGTCAAAGACAGTTCCTTGGATTTCATGAAATACCTGGCTAATGCTTTCAAACCCACTGGAAAAGATGAAAGTGAGTAGAAAACTTTCCTTTATGGAGGCCCAACCAACAATCCCTCGGTGCAACTTTGTTTCTAAGGACCAATCGGTGGGTAGCTTTCCTAGAGTATGGACAAAAATATGCACCCATTCCAGCTGAGGTTCATCACCCCAAGCAACTTTCCATTTATCCAAGTGCGAGTGTGGCTCATCCTTTTCCAGTGTATACTTCATCCAACTTTGTTACTAGACAAGCGAAGCACAAACACATCATACAGGCGCATTCCTCCCACGTTTCAAATTTCTCTTTGTGCGTATCCCACCAATGTGCTAGAGTTGCGCACATGGAAATATCGAGTGCCTAGAACCTTCGATATTTGGGGGCAACCTTTTCCATTTCTTCCAAAAATAAAACCACATTACCAGAACCATCAAAATAGTGAAATTATCATACCTCTGAGGAGATGCAACATTAATTTTTAGTGACTCTGAGGCAGCGCAATGCCGAGACATCATGCAGGCGATTCTGCTAGTTTTCCATTTCCTCATTCAAATCAGAGAAGCATGAGATATGCTTTTCCCAATTTAGCACCCCATTAGCATTTGGGTTGATCCAATTCTCATCTCGCACGGTCAATTTGTAGATGTGGTCTACATCATATTCTGCGTGCATTGGTTCTGTATATTTCTCTCCTTCCACAGGATCCAAAGGTACTACAACCTGGGTACCATTAGTTTCAAAGATCATACTCCTGCGCTTCAAGTTGATGATGCCCCCCATATCGATAGCCCAATTCAGTCCTAGTAGTGCACGGTAGGGGTATGTATCATCAAAAATTTGTATTACTTCAAATTTTGTGTGTACCTTGACTCTAGAAATATCTACCATAACCTGTGGGAGTCTTCCTAATGGAATAATATTCTGTTGATTGGCCATGCACAGCTGGATGTTGGACCATTCCAGCTTTGGTTCACCCATCTTCTACCAGGTCTGCTTAGGTAGAAAATTCACATCAGATCCCAATTCCAGGATGAAATAATCATCTCATATTCCCCAATCTACATGGTCATGTGCATCTCTTGACTGGTCCTCTTCTTATTCTTGTAGATCTTGTTTACAACCTTGTTCTCGGTTCGAGGAAACTCTTTATCCACACAAATATCTATCATAGCTTTAAGGTTGTCTACTGATTTCTGGTTATGAAATATCTTGATGCATGCTTGCAAGAAGGGATTGACTTCCTCATCAATCTTTGCTTCTATGATTGACTTGGATTTGGAAGCACTTGTAACAGTAAAATCCTTTCTAGGTTCTACAAAAGTCTCCTTCTCCATTTTCAGGTTGAATCCTTCATTATTTTTAGAAGCCTTCCTGATGCAGGGTTCTGCATCAACCTTATTTCCCTCATCTTCTCTAGTGGCAACACCACTTCCTGTAACTGTGTTTACACTCATATCATTTTCCCGCAGCTCAACTCTAACCATTTTTATATTCTGCGTAGGTGTCTGCGGTTTCTTCTCTTGCATTCTAGAAATCAAAACAGGACAATATTCAATAACATGATCAAACTGTCTACATTACCTACAAGACTGTCATGCAGGGTTTAGAAAATCATGCACAAAGTTCCCACCATCTCCACAGTTGTAGCAGATCTTTTGTCCTCTTCTGCGACCTGCACCTCCACTTCTCCCTACTCCCCTTCCTCTAGTTGGAGATCCACCATGCCTAGAGGGGGACATTGGTGAGGATGGGTTGGCTTGCACTCTATAGAGTTTGGCATTGTCTATCATCAAATTGAATGTGTGGAAGTGGTGCTCATCGTGGACAACTAAAGAGAAAAACCTACACCATTGCTGCTTCAGTTCTAGTACATAATTTCCTGATCGAGGGAAAAGGTTTGTATTTTTCCAACCACCCACTTGACAGAGAGAGAACCACATCGTGGGAGTACCGTTCGGTCCTGCAGCGTCCCTAGTTGCAACGGATTTGGCCCTCCCGCTTGCATGTAATCCTCAAGCACGGGGCATTGATATTTTGTATGATCGGAGCCTTTTAAATGCATACACCATACCTCTTTGCAAGCCTCTTTCCCCCTGTACTTGCAGTTATGAATTTCCAAATGCATCACTTCTAACTAATTCTGGATTTGTAGAGTTCCAAATTGATCATTAGTTCTGGGTGTGGCTTCCAACTTCATTCAAGATCTTCAGCCTGAGAATCAATTTTATGCTGATTCAGGGGGCCGCAAAAATGTGGCAGGAGCATGACAATAAACCATTATTTATGTTTCTTATCATCGTAGACAAATCCTCATTCACTGATAGTGCGCTTCAATTGCTGATCTACCTCCTAGACAAATTCATTTCACTCTTCTCAGATTTCTTTTAGCTCTGTTACAAATTGCGAGTAGGACTTTGTTTTTTTGAATTGTTGCTTCAAATATTTCTTGATCTCATCGACAGTAGGGTTAGTTTTCTGAGCCAGATATCCCATGAACCAATCTAGTGCACGACCCTAAAATTCCATATCTAGCTGTGTCCTCTTGAAAACATCGGTGTTGACATTTTGCACAGTCCATACTGCATCTGCAACAAACCAGAATCTATCCATGTCTTCATCTCCCGCACCCTTGAAGGTGGGTAGCTTCATATGTGTAGCCAAATCGCCTCCTGGTAGTGGTGGAGGTGGAGTAGGAGATGACCTACCCCTGCGCGAGTTTGACTGTGGGGTGGATGGAGGGTTACCTCCCGCGCATGTAGCTTCACCACTCTCTGTAACACTATTAGGTGGGTTACTCAGAGGGCTGTATACTGATTTTTCACCTCTTTGGTTGACCCAAAAGTACTTTCCATTGCGCGTAGTGCTTTCAAAATAGTTTTGGGACATTCACTCGGTGTGACTGTACATAACACCCTATTCGCATAATAACATCTTAATCAAAAAAGGTAGAGAGCATATGAAATTAGCTCTCGGTCCTTTGAAGAACCTACTTTCCACTTCAGAATATGACACAAAATAGTCAACTGCAAAATATATCACAAGTTCACCTAGAATGCTGTCAACCTAATGGTCTACCGTGGGAGTGACGGTGTTATCAGTCCTTTATAATTGTTGGATCAAATCAAGCGTCCACTGAGTGATTTTATTGTCCTTCCAGCAGTTTGAAACTCAGCTAACCTTGATAACCACTCTTTTAATTCGTGCGCAAAGATCACAAAGAATATTTCATGGACCTCTGTGAAAATGTACCTTTGTTCCCACTCTTCAGTAGACAATTTATCGCTTCTATTCTCCTTGATGGCGAATTCATGTATCTTTTTCTCAAACCAATCTTCTAATTCAGACTTTGATGGTTGCCAAAAAATCTAATCTCTCTCAAAATGATCTCGGTCCTGACAAAAAGACCATTTTTTGACTTGAGGGGTCCTGAACCAGGTTCAGAATTAGCGCGCAACCAACAAAACCATCTTACTACTGACCCTTTCGGTAATGATTTTCTTGCGCAGACCAAAGTCTCACCCGGAGCAGTATGGGCGGGTGTTGGAACCAGGTTTCCACACCATGAGAGAGAATTAAATGAAGTGGGTGACCACAAATCTATTTTATTAAATAAACTATCTTGCGTACCAAAAACCCTAGGTCGACTAGCACAGGTTAACTGTGCGCGCATGCATAGACAACAGATCCGAAATCCCCTTTAACCGCTCTAACAAATCTATGCAATGTAATATTTAGCCTTTATGTTAGTCATCAGTAACTTTTTCCTTTGTAGATGACTAAATATTTATCCTAGATTTCTAGAAACAAAGTTCATGAACATTGTGAGTTCTAGAAATCTCACTGCCTTCTGTTGGCCGGATAAATTGTTCTTGCGGACAAGACCGATCTCCCTAGTGTCAGAAGACAATATAGAAACAAACAAACAACTAAGTTTGTATTTCTATAAATATATTCGTTTTACAAGTAAATGCTATGAAGGTGTCGATCCTACCTTAGATCCAAATGCTTATTTGCAGTCGTAGTTCTTCCGTCGCATCAATAATCCTTCCGTCGCAACAAGAGTTCTTTCGTCGCAACAAAGTGTCGTCTTTTGTCAACCTGCAATCACAAACAAGAAAATATTAAATATCACGTGTATAACAAATAATTATAAAACATACCTATCATAGTGATCAAGGAATCTATGAAATAAATGATCAAATGACAACTTATTGAATTAAACAATCGAACGACAATTTATTGAGAAAAACAAAACTTGATTGTATTAATCTTAAAAATATACAGAAGAACCTTACAACCTTAGCCTTGATGTTCGAAATGCCTTCCCGGGGTCCGAAGCAGGAGTCTCCTCTACTTTGATAAGTCTTGCACTCTTCCTCCAGGAGCACAAAGAGGTATGTGATCTTTCCTCTCAAAAGCTCAACAGAAAGAAGTCTAAATCTCAACAGCACTTCAACTCAATCACACATAAAGCTTGAACTCCAATTCTCAATCTCCAAAATCTAACCATTTGAGGCTACCCAATGCCTCCTTTTATAGAGCAGATGAGGAGGTTAGGATTCCACATTTGTAGGGATAGAATCCTCCTTCAAAGGGATAGACTCCTCACATCAAGGGATTAGTTCCTTAAGGTGAGGGATACATGCACCTTATCAAAGCGTACTCATCCCCAAAAATTCTCATCTAGAACCTTCTAGAATTGACCTCAAATCAGTTTTTTTACTTTACTTTCTCGCCTTTTTGACTTTGAGGAGGGTACGCAGGCATTGCAAAGGAAAAATGCATTCTAGAACGTAGGTAAGCAGTGTATTACTTGCGTACCCAAGCTAGGAACGCAGGTAGGCCTCATGTTACCTGCGTACCCAAAGTTTCAGAGATTTTTAGGGTTTTTCCTCCTGTTTCAAGGCTTGAAATGAGGAGTAAAGGTTGTAAGACTTGCAGAGGAGGCATGTATGAGTGTTAATGAGCTCATACAGTTAGCAGAATGTCAAGGTGACAATTTTTAGTGTAACAGATTGCCCCCTAAAGTGCGAAGTCTGGAATAGATGAAGATGAAGTATGTCATATACGAAGAGTGAAGTACTTTATCATTTCAAGGATCATCCTGTGGACACCCCAGTCAGAACTTGTAAAAACATTAAATGAAAAATATATATATGTAAACATATCATCGCTGAGGTAGGAATTCCCATACTCAGATCAAAACTAACTAGAAAAATGATTTAAATTTCTCTGATACAGGAATGATTTTGAATACATCAACAGTATAGACATATGTAGACACATCATGGATGCAACCATCTGTTTATGAATAGTCCACTGTATAAATGAATAAAAAAATTCCTCGCAGCTTGGATGGTAGAAACTAGATCCAGGGTCTTGATTTCCGCTTCTCGAACCAGTACGATTCTATCCATGCGAAATGAATGTGTTGAAGTCAAACATGGTAGAAACCACTTGATTACCAGTCAATGATGTAAACTGTTAACAAGTGTGAGAGTAACCACCAGTAATGTCAATGGTTCTCAAAGTACTCAGTACAATCCGTGAAATGTGAATGAATGAGCTGAAGTCGAACACATCATGGAATCATTCGATCGAAGGTCAATGATGCAACCTATCGTCGAAGGCAAGAAACCTGCCATTGAGGCATGCATATTTCAAGGTACTGACGATTTTTGGATCAACTTCCTAGATAATGAGCTGTCGTCGATAGAAAGTGATCCGTCGTAGGCAAGCCCACAACATGAAACCATAGATCAAGTTTTGAAAATATATTGGCAAGGACTGACTCAGGGATGGTCAAATGGATGACAGATATTTTGAAAATGAATGGTTTATTTGAACTGTCCTCTTGCACACATAACGACACTGCAGATGGCTTGGTGACAATTGACCCAAAGCTAATACCCAGAAATCGGTTGAAGACTTTCAATGTGGTTTGATTAACTGTTAGGCAAAGGATTTCCCAACCCAGGTGAACAAAAGTGTCGTGTTCAAGAGTGGTTAACGGTTTTCTGAATAATCAAAATGTAACAAACATGTTCGTTTTTCTCTCTTTTCCCCCACCATTTCTAGCAAGTACCTCTTTATTTTTGACAAGCTTGAGGAGGATAAAATTTGCTTGTTTATAAGCTCATCCTTCGGATGAGTCCAACTTAGTTTAAGATTCGAACCCTAAGAAGGAGTGGTTCATTCCTGTTTAAAAATTGAACAGGTCCTTTATTGTTAAATTTTAACGAGTCCAATATAGGAGAAACTCGGTGTTTTTCAATTTTAGGGAGTCAGAAGAAAAAACTTAAGAAAAATCCATGGGTGTAATTTTTCAAAAATTTAGTCTCTCGGGCCCGAAAAAGGATAAAATAATGCGAGAGAGAACTCTATTGACCATAATTAGTCAACGTATACCTTTTTCGTAAATAGTCCATTTCAATCCGTAAAAGGGGTAAAATCATACCGAAAGGTCGATCATTCATTTACTTTAATGAGTTCGAATAATCAAATGCTCAACAATATTTTCATGTTTAGAGAGTCTGAAAAGGGCTTAAAAGAGGACTCTAGGGTTTCACTTTTTCGTAAGTTTTAACGAGTTCGAAAAAGGGATAAACGTATACTCTGTGGCGAAACTTGTAGTTTAGAATTACGAGCAAGAAAAACTAGGAAAAAGAACTTAGCATTTTCATGTGAATGATAGCGAAGGCTAATCTGGGATTTCTTAGTTTAACGAGGTATTAAAAGGGCGAAATTGAAAAAGGCTCAAGATGATTTCATTTCACAAAATATTGGTAAAAGCTATGCTTCGAGTGGTTTCATTTTACCACGACTTGAAACAAAAGGAGAAAAGCCATTTTTAGTGCCCCCTAAGCGTAATATAGAGCGTATGCCCCGACTTCCACATTTCATTCAGCAGTATACTACAGTAAAGTCATGGTCTGGATGGAATGAGGTTCATTCTGAATCATATATTGACCTACAATGTATAGGCATTCTTTGCAGCCCATTCTAGTATATGACTTAACATTTACGAGATCTAGTCAAAGACTCGACTCAATTAGGGGAGGATTTGTTTCATTTTTTAACGCGCTTGACACAACAAAAGAACTATGCTCATGGCAACTTGTTTCATTTTTTAACGAGGTTGACACAGTAAAAGGAACTTTCCTCAAATCTACTTTCTACAATCTACCTATATAACCTACTGATTCATTTTTTTAATGAGGTTGACATAGGAAAAGAACTGTCCTCATACCTGATTCATTTTTTAACGAGGTTGACTCAGTAACAAGAACTATCCTCAGACCAACTGATTCATTTTTTAACGAGGTTGACACAGGAAAAGAACTGTCCTCATGATACACTGATTCATTTTTAACGAGGTTGACACAATAAAAGGAACTTTCCTCATACCTGATTCATTTTTTTATGAGGTTGACTCAGTAAAAGGAGCCATCCTCAGAAACTACTTATTTCTAATCTATCAATCTAATCTCTATAATCTACCTACTGATTCATTTTTTAATGAGGTTGACACAGGAAAAGAACTGTCCTCATGGAAGCTTGTTTCATTTTTTAAATGAGCTTGACACAAGAAAAGGAACTATGCTCTTGACTAACTGATTCATTTTTAACGAGGTTGACACAGTAAAAGGAACTATCCTCAGACTCACTAATTCATTTTTTAACGAGGTTGACACAGTAAAAGGAACTATCCTCGGACTCACTGATTCATTTTTTAATGAGGTTGACACAGTAAAAGGAACTATCCTTGGACTCACTGATTCATTTTTTAACGAGGTTGACACAGTAAAAGGAACTATCCTCGGGCCACTGATTCATTTTTTAACGAGGTTGACACAGTAAAAGGAACTATCCTCACACTCACTGATTCATTTTTTAACGAGGTTGACACAGTAAAAGGAACTTTCCTCGGAAACTTGATAATGGCTTCCAACTGGAAGAAACACATGTCAATGGACACACCTTGATCATGGCTTCCAAGAGGTCTTCATTAGAAGGAAGAATAGTTCTCTGGAAGGAACACATGTCAAGGGACTCAAAAGGGATAAGAACATCGCGTTCAAATATTCCCATAGAGTTTTCCATGTCAATTACTGGATCTAAGTCAAAGGAAGACAAGAAAATAGTGAGAGGCTCACTTACATCGGTAATTGAAAACATGGGACTAGTTGCCACATAATTAACCCGTGGCGGGGTAGATACCACTTTAGAATCAGGAACATTTAGGGGTGTCATATTATTGGTAGTCGAAACAAGACTAGGGAACGAAAGTTGGTCTACAGTCACAATATTTCCATTGTGAGGGAAAGACATCACGCGAAAGAGTGTCGATACTACAACTTTCATTGCATAGACATAGTCTCGCCCAAGGAGCAAATTTAAATCCAAGGGGACTTGTACTACCATAAGATCAATACAGACATTTTTACCTTCCAAAGTAATAGAAAACTTAGGAAGGATCCCTAAAGGTTCACTAATGGTTCTGTTAAAAGCTTTCAGATTCTGCGTAATAGGCACAAGCTGAGGGGAACCCAAAGCTTTCCAAGCAGTTGAGGATAAAATACTAACAAAAGCACCTTCATCTACCTGTGTGCAGTGTATGTCCCTACCACCAAACTTCACAATGATTTGGAAAGGGATGGAGGAAGGAAGACGAGGTTCTGTCAGTCTATTCCAATCAAAGAAAAAGACCTCAGTACTTGGAGGGGGTTCTGTAGAAACAGGTGAAATGCCCCCCGGCGTAGAAGAATCTGATGTAACAAGAAGAACCTGAGCGGTATGAAGTTCACTCTCTACAGGGAGAATGGGATCGATCGAATGTGAAATCGAATCGACCACTTGATCAACTAATGGATCATCAACCTGAGTGATATGAGTTTCACTCTCCAATGGAAGAGTGGGATCGACTGTACTTGAAATTAGATCAATCACTCCGTCAGTTGACGGTAGGTTGGGAGAAAGTTTACGGTAACCAATTGGAAATTCTTGCTGTGGAATAGTAAGGTTTTCCAACAATTTTGAGGCTTCATCCATGTGAGGGAAAATGTGAGTTTGATGACTCCCTTTGCATAACTTACAAGGAAACCTAACTTTACCCTTTTTCCCAGGAACCTGACTATCACTGGTTGAGGGATCAACGGAAAGTTGATAAGATTTTTCTGACCATACTTCCAAGACCTTTGGAATACTGGGACAATTGATAAGGAAGTGGTCACCCTTACAAAGCCTGCAAGGGTATTTGGGTTTACGATGCATGTTGGAGGTTTCCTCAACACAACTAACACTTACATCCATGGTTGGTTGGTTGACTTCTTTCTTATCTTGCTTCTTCTTCTTCTTCTTCCCTTTCTTCTTCTTCTTAGCCACCTGGTTATTAGCGTCAAGGTTTTTTTGACAGAAAAATACAGATCTGGGTAGATGTTAAGAATCCTAAATTAAATCTAAATTAAACTGGAAAAAATAAATCTAAAATTTTTCAAAAATTTTAACAGGGTCCACAGGCTCCCAGAAGTAACAGGTGCGGTCCCACACTGTTTACTCAAGGAAAGTGCGAAACTGCCCGCACTGTGCAAAAGAACAAAGTGCGGTCCCTAGAAAAGTTCAAGAAAAACGTAAAAGATTTCAAAATTTTCAGAAACAGAGAAAACCTAAGCTACCCAAGCAGATATCCATCAATCAAAAACCAGGAAATTTTTTTCCTCAAATCAAAATAAAAGAGAACCAAAAACAACAAGTTCTTTCCCCAGTGGAGTCGCCAATTTGTTGGCCGGATAAATCGTTCCTGTGGACAAGACCGATCTCCCTAGTGTCAGAAGACAATATAGCAACAAAAAAACAACTAAGTTTGTCTTTCTCTAAATACATTCGTTTTACAAGTAAATGCTATGAAGGTGTCGATCCTACCTTAGATCTAAATGCTTGTTTGCAGTCGTAGTGCTTCTGTCGCATCAATAATCCTTCCGTCGCAACAAGAGTTCTTTTGTCACAAAAAAGTGTCATCTTTTGTCTACCTACAATCACAAACAAGAAAATATTAGATAGCACATGTATAAAAAATAATTATAAAACATACCTATCATAGTGATCAAGGAATCTATGAAATAAATGATCAAACGACAGCTTATTGAATTAAACAATCGAATGACAATTTATTGAGAAAAACAAAACTTGATTGTATTAATCTTAAAATAACAAAAGAACCTTACAACCTTAGCCTTGATGTTTGAAAGGCCTTCCCGGGGTCCGAAGCAGGAGTATCCTCTACTTTGATAAGTCTTGCACTCTTCCTCTAGGAGCACGAAGAGGTATGTGATCTTTCCTCTCAAAATCTCAGCAGAAAGAATACTAAATCTCAACAACACTTCAACTCAATCACACATAAAGCTTCCACTCCAATTCTCAATCTCCAAAATCTAACCATTTGAGGCTACCCAATGCCTCCTTTTACAGAGCAGATGAGGAGGTTAGGATTCCACCTTTGAAGGGATAGAATCCTCCTTCAAAGGGATAGACTCCTCACATCAAGGGATTAGTTCCTTAAGGTGAGGGATACATGCACCTTATCAAAGCACACTCATCCCCAAAAATTCTCATCTAGAACCTTCTAGAATTGACCTCAAACCACTTTTTTGACTTTAATTTCTTGCATTTTTGACTTTGAGGAGGGTACCCAGGCATTACAAAGGAAAACTGCATTCTAGAACGTAGGTAAGTAGTGTATTACCTGCGTACCCAAGCTAGGAACGTAGGCAGGCCTCATGTTACCTGCATACCCAAAGTTTCAGATATTTTTACGGTTTTTCCTCCTGTTTGAAGGCTTCACATGAGGAGTAAAGGTTGTAAGACTTGCAGAGGAGGCATGTATGAGTGTTAATGAGCTCATACAGTTAGAAGAATGTCAAGGTGACAGTTTTTAGTGTAACACCTTCATTATCCTTAGGATAATTTTTTCACTATTTCATCATCCCATCATGTCAAACTCAACTCACCCATCCCAACCCATCCCAGAAAACCCATCATGGGCTCATGTCACTCATTTTGTGTATGTTTTGTCACCTTTGGCCTCAATCCTCTATTTTTTTTTCCCTAACCCCTCCACTGCTACCTAGGGCCACCAATCAACCATCTCTCTTATATCTCTAGAAATGCCTCAAGCATTGATGGTATCAAAACTATCTCTTTAGGCTCTTTAGATAAATCAAGAAATTTGGATTTTGGATCTTCAATACATCAGTCTATCAAAAACTCTGTTTTACTCTTGATGACCTCAAAGCCAAGTTTTTCCAGTCAAAGGCCAAGTCCAAAGAGCTTTCCACTAGGTCACCTAGGGTTTCATAGGTCATAGGGTTGATTTGGTGTTATAAAATATCTGTTTTTCTTGTGTAAAGAGTATGCATTCAAAGAAGAAGAAGGTCAAGTAACTTTGTCCAAAACTAATCAAAAACCTTTCAGTGAAGGCCTCCTTGGCCAAAGCACAAATTCTGCAAGGGAAAACTGCCCTTATTCACATTTCTACAAAAATGATCAATATAGTCATCAACATAAAGGAGGTAAGGTAATAAGGAGAAATCATCACAAGAAGACATCCACAAGCAAGAGAAGGAATCAGGCCTATGTTTAAAGAGAATCAGGGTTTTTGTGATTGGTTGATGAAACAATGTTTCCAACAAGGAACCATCACAAAGACCACCAAGAAAGAAGGAAAAGCAACACAACCAAGGACACATTGAATATTTTTAGAAATAATAAATGAACTTGAAAGGGATATAGAGAACTTAGAATAAAACACTGCTTATTCTTCTCTAAATAGCCCTAAAACCTAAGAATTTGAAAGGGTAGACAAAACAGGTCAAAAGAAGATTATAAGTCCTCGTTCATAACAGATGAAGGAATTCAAAGGATATTCAAGGTGAATTTTAAGGTTTGTCAAAGACAACATTGCTTCACTGCACCAAAGGAAGAATTTGTAAAGAGTATTAGTGTGATGTAGCCTAGGTTTCCTAGTACAGTCAAAAGGCTTAAAAATGATCAAAAGAAGAAAAAATGAGGTGAAATATCAAAATGAAAATCATGTTGACCCTAAAATCCCTGTTAGGTGACTAAAGGTTGTAAAGGTCCAAACAATGACAAAGAGGCCAAAAATCCTGTGTTATGGCACCTGCAGAAATCAGAAGTGGCCAAGGGGAAACATGGTAAACCTGCTATACACATATTTTCCAAAAGACACATCACTTTCAAAATATCGAGAAAGAAAGATAGAGAAAGTCATGTTCGAGTCAATTGCACTTAAGAAGGCCAAAAAGGGTAAAGCTATGGTTGAGCTTTTTCAAAGAGATAGTTTGGACAACCTCAGTATTTCAAAGGTAAAAAAAAGGAGTGGAGGGGCCTCTTCATCCTCGCAACACTCCATTACCCAAAGAAAATCACTCAAAAGGGTCATAGGCACTTTAACCAAAAGGTCGAGAAGCATTAGTGAAATTTTAAAATGACCCAAGACAAACATAGTAAAGTGGGTTTATGGGTTTTGATTTATTTTTTCAAAAGGATATAAAGGTGTCTCAATTTTCATTTCAAACTCATTTGCACTTGGTGGAAGAAAGAAAGCTTGACAAGAAAAACAAAGTGTTTTTTGACCATTTTACGGGCAAGTGTTTTTGTGACTACGCAAAATGGTGGCGCTATGCAATTACATGCTGGTCTTGATACTAACCGGGATCCTACTGCCCATTCATATTTTCATGCTGCGCTACGCTAATCAGCCTGAAACTGCTATGAAAATATGCGGCGGCTACATGAACGTGGGCTCGACTCGCTGAGACCGATAGACACACGCACATGCCGGCTGTTCGCGCTAACCATCGTGCCGGGCACAGTGGCGTTGCGCTAACGAGGCCGACCCGATAGCTCGAGCAGGGTCGAGCAAACACGAGAAGAGCCTTCACGAGGAAAAATGTCTTGCCCTATTCAAATTTTTACGTCCTCCATTACGCCTCCAAGATTTGTAGAAGAACCAACAATTGGTAAGTGGCCTTTTTTTCCTTGTCCCCAAGCAAATTTTTCAAGTTAATTTTTTGTCTTTTATGGCTTTAAAGTTAAAAACCCTATTTGGGTAAACCCTAAGTCTTGCATAAAAATGAGCCTTTGGGTTTAAAGCCTCCTTTCAAAACCAGATTTGATGTTATGTAAGGGTAAGTAGAGTTAAGGTAATTTGCAATACACCTTTGAGAAGGGCCTCCTTAAACTCCAGCCACCCAATCCTAAGAACCCTATCCTCCACATCCTTCATTCATCAGAGTTTGACTTCATCGCCATTTTCACCTTGCTTCACCAAACCTATATTGTCAAAAAACATCTCCCATCATTATGTCGAGCTGAAAACAACGGTGGTAGTGAAATTGGTCAAATGCCTTTAAGACCAAAACATAAGGGGAGGAAAAGTGAATATATTGGAACCTCAAAGCACGATGGCCATCACCTCCTCTCCTAGGATCCTATCATGTTTTGAGAATGCAAGATGTTTTCAATTTTCGTGAGAGGATCAAACAACTAAAGAGCCACACGAGCTTATGAAGCCTTCTCATTCTCAATTTACATGACAAGCACTCCAAGCCTTGTAGGAGTAGATTTTTAGATCTCGGCGAAGTGCGCATCTCTGAGGCCACATGTATCCCTTTTTGGGTGAGAAGTGGTTTAATAAGGGCAAATTGGACAAAGAATCAGAGCCATTTATAAAAACAAGGTATAGAGGAGGTAGCAAACAGTTATCCCTTTCTTGCACCTAAAACACATATATGCATCCTTGATGTTGGTTATCATGAAGTACTTCACATTGCAGGGAAGATACTCCAAGCTCTATTCCCTGTCATGTCGGATTACTCATGTATTTCACAGTTAAGATGCTAAACTTGCCCTTTACTATCTCTATAGGAACATTGAGAAAATGTCTTCGTTGTCCGGAGAGGAGGAATCCCTCACAACAAATGCATATTTTGTTCCACCATTCCTTGATCCAAGATGGTGGTTTGACATCAGATGGAGTAGTAGGGTATACCTTGGGAGGTATTCATAGCACATTAAGTCTTCACAACTTTCCAGCCTCCTCCTCAACCAAATTTTCCCTCCTCATCTGCACAAGTACCCTCACCCCAAGAAAATCTCTCTTCTTCCTTCTATTAATGCATCAAATGAAGATGATGGCAGTGGGAATAATGAACAAGGTGATGAAAATGGAGGTGATGAAATCGGTGAGGCAGAGACATAAATTAATGAGGAAGAGCAAGAGGGAAATGATGGTGAAGAGGAGGAAAGTGAACACAACGGTGATGAAAACAAAAGCATTGAACATTTGGAGAAGAGCGGTGATGGTGACGATGCAAATGAGCCTGCCCAAAGTGAAGAAAGGGATAATGCGAGATCAACAAAGTGATGACCAAGAAAATATTGATGAAAATGAGGAGGTTGACATTAAAAAAGGAAGTGAACAAAACTCTACCACTATGGAAGAGAATGTTGGAGGAAATGAATAAGAGGCGCGAGTCCACGAAACAAATGATGAGCATAAGGAATGAGCCAGCAAATAGTGAGCAAGAGGTAGAAGACATTGAAGCGAGAGATGGAAAGGAATAAATGATGAAAATGGAGTAGTGATCATGACGGTGAGCAAATTTATGATGAAAAGCTTGATGACAATATGGAAGAAGATGATGAACATGAAGAAACAACAGATGATGAAGAGGAAATAGAAGAACAGAAGAGGAAATGATGAGACGATAACATAATTTGAAGAGGAGGAAAATGACAAAGAAGATGACAACGATGGGATAGGTAGAGGAACAAGATATGAAGGGAGATATTCATGATAGTCATGACACCAATCAACCTCCTAGTGACAATGAAAATGATAACAATACGAGAGGATGATGAAGAGGAGATGAGTCCCGTGATGAACAAAACCAAAATAAAGAAAGTGTAGGGGTTAGAGTAGTCCCAATAAAGACCAAAGCTACGACGCAGAGAAGATAGTAAGGAAGGTAAGGATGATGATGGTGTTGAAGGTCATGATCAAACAAAGCATGAGATAATTGATAAGGATCATAGTAAAGATGAGGGAAGCCGATGAAAACACCAAGGGTCACAACCATAATGAAGACACTTCCAAGGCGCCATCACTCCTCTTGCATGCACATACCACAGAGGGCCAAGGCAAGTGTTTGATGCCTCCAAAATCAAGGTGCCTTGCCATTTGCATCAACTCCAAGGCTTGACAAGGGAAAAGAAAATATGGAAAAAGGTAAGCAAACAAGTAAAGGTGGAAGAGGAGGATCTTGAAATAGAAAGGGAGTTTGAACTTATCCATATAGGCAATGATGAAAGAAAATGAAACAAGAATTTCAAACTCTCCTCCAAGACAAGAATGCACAAATAAAAGACCTAGAAGCTGAGTTGGAGAGTGCAAAGGATTCCATTCACTTCTATGGGATGAAAAGAAGCAAATGAGTGCCCAACGAGCCATCTATGAGGCTAGAGCGCTCAAAGATCGGAAAAGAGGCCCAAAGAGCACAAAGTCAAATTAGAAGAATACATGGGCTCATATGAGAGAAAGTGAATGTGAAGAGGAACAACCTAGTAAGAGGCCAAAAACCATGGGGTTAAGGAAAGCATTGGAAAAACAGAAGGAAGAGGAATCAACCCTAGCCAAAGAAAACTTCCCTCATTGAACTCCTTTCCATGGAAATTGAACTTGATAGGGAGTCATGGATTGAGAGGGAAAACATACATCTAGAGGCCGAGCTAAAGAAGGAAAAATCAAGGCTTAGAGCTACAAAGAAAGATGACAAAGTATTATGCAAAGAAATACAAGCTTGTTTCGTGCCAAAGCAGAAGGAAGCCCTCCTTAAGGCCCAAACCCTAAAGGAGGAAAAAGAGCATGACAGCCTTGGAGTTTTGGATGAAGCTTCTCAAGAGTTATCCAAGACCCCTTGAATGATATTTCCACCAATTTTGAGCAAATTTGGATCAATTTTTTGTTTTTTGTTATTTTTAAGGCTCATTAGCGCGATGCACTGCGGTGCTACGTAGTAATACATGGAGCATCCCTCGGGAGGAGAAATAATTTTTTTAACTTCTCACATCTAGCACACTTTTATCACCAGATTCAGGATGATTTGGAGCGGGTTTGACCTCCTCAAAGGTCAAAAAACCCCTCTTTTTCACCTTTCTGCCCATTGTTTTAGACTCGGCATTGCACTAATGATAGTATTGGGATTTTTGAATTTTTACTTGGCTGCAGAAAGGGCTGGATCAGAAATATACAAGATTTTTTGGAAATTAGACTCATCGAGACTTTTGAACAAGCCATCCAGAGGCCAAATCCGACCAGGAAGGGGTCAAGCTTGGTTTCTAAAAGACCATTTTCATGCAAAAAGTGGTGCTACGCAAATAGAAAAGCTGTTTAGTGTGTTTTGGACCAAAGTCAACAAAACAAACTCATTTACTGCAAAATCATTTTTAGTGTTTTTTGAAGCAAATCACTCTAGAATTAGGTGCAAGAATTTATTTTTAGCATTTATTTCATGAGATATTTTGTGCCTTGGGCCTACTGTGGTCTCTTAGGCATAAATGACATTTATGGATGATTTTGACATTTTCCAACCCTATCTAGGGTTTTTTCCCTCCTTTCTCTGAGTTAAATAGGGCATGAGGGCTTCATTTTAAATGTTGGAAATTTGATGAGATTTGAGAGAAATACATGGTTTTTATGAGCTTGGAGAAGAAATTGGTGTTTTTGAAGTCTATGATGCCTTGCTTAGATTGATAATGGAGAAGCTTGCTTGCAGGATTCCTTAGCTTGATTAATGGTGATGTATTCTTAATTTTTTTCATGTTTTCTTTTTTATCATTATGTTTCATCCTTATTTGTTGCAATGGGACAGAGAAAAGTATAGGTTGAGAAATGCTCTTTGAAGCACCTTAGTACTCCCGTCTTCTATTGCCTTAATGTTTTCTTCTATTTGGTGTGTTTAAAGGAATTCTTAGCTGCTCCTTAAGCCTATTTATGCTTGTTTGTTTCATCTATGGATTAATATGATAGTTTAAAAAATATGATTCATGGAAAGCCTAATTATTTGATGCTATCTAAACTTTGTCTTGAAACCTTTCTTTGAAGTACTAATTGCTAGGTTAAGTCAAGGAGGTCTTGTTCCGATCTTTGCCCTTTGTCCATGCCTATTAGTCTACTCTCGAGACTCTATTTGTAGCTTGATCAACAATGTTTAGGAGTTCCCTCCTTGATTTATTAAATTTATTTTGTCATCTTATATGTTTTCCAATTCTAAAGGTGAAATTACTAAAATAAGATAAGATTTTCTTGCTTTTCCTTGTTTCATTGGAATGTTTATCTTGGATATTTATTTGTTTAAGTATTGTCATTGAGTAAATGATTTGTCTATCTTGTGATTAGTATATTTTTCTTATCATATTTAATACCTTATTGTTTATGGGTAAATGACAAAGGATACTTCTTTGCCATTTTTCCCTACCTTGTTTTTTCTCCAACTTTATGTTCACACCACTTCACACATTACCTTAAGGGTCCATTAACCTATGCTAGATTGGCCACGTAGTGCATACGATTCATCGTTGAGATACTCACTGACTTTCATTGACTCCATAGCCCAATTATTTAAAGACCTCTCACTCCACATATTCTACTACGTTCATCTTACCCAACCAAAACAATCAACAAACCCTACACTTAACAACAAGCCTAAAATCAACTATCTAAAAAGCAAACAAGAACACATCCTTTGCATCTAATAGAGAGAGCCCTCTCTAAGTCTAGGAAAGGCTAGGTCCTCAGGACTCCAAAAGCCTAGTTTCATGTTAACCTATCATTTGGTCTACCAATACATGCGAAAACCATCAGGACACTAACACTTTAAAGTAACGGATCTATGAAAATATCTTACACATAAACGAGTAAGACATTCATGCATACCAATCAGATTCACTTGATAATTTAAATCATACACGGAGCGAAATCATACCTAGAAGTGAATCATAGATACATTAGTGGGTGCACCAAATTTCCAAAACATATCTCTATTAATAAACCTTCACAGAAACCCTTAAAATTCCACCACGGGATCTACCCAGCACACACAACTAGGGGAGTACGCACACAACTGGACTAAGGTCTCACCACACGGCCAGCAGGGAGCTATCGAGTACACAAACACTTACCTACGATTCAAATTCACAGTCTATCATATCAAAATCTCTCATAATTTATCTATTGATATCTGCTCTATCTTTGGATTCTATACTTCTATTTATACCTATCTTGCGCTCATACTATGGTCCTCAAACCAGTGGTTTGGGACCCCTAGTATTACCCATTAACCCATTAAAAATTATAAAGGGACTTTGACCCACCCACAGCCCCTATGAATATTTCTTGCGCAACACACATGACTCAAAAGTAACAAAAATACTAATATTTGTCCCAAAATTGTGGCCCTAGGGACCATCTGCTCCAACAATTGATCAAATGTGACATGTATATTAGTAAATATTTTATCAAGCTATATTATAAAGATTCGATAGAAAATATGATTATTTTCTAGTTGAAGCAAATGTGCATGAGTGTATATGTGGTTTTTACGATGAAATCTTTGTAATGAGTTGTGTTATAAATCTCAGGGTAAACGGTATGTTTGTCATGTTTTCGTTAGTGGTCATTATAAATACGCAACAAGCTATGCTATAAATCTCTATAGAGCGATGCTTTGTTTTTCAACGGTTTTGCGAGTTGTAGGTGTCATTGAACGAGTGAGGATGGTGTTCCCCCAAGGGGGAGGGTTGTAACAAGCTTGGTAAAAAAAATAAGACCAAGGTCATGGGACACATATTCCAAAGTCGAATGTTAGGAAAAACATCCAAGTGTGGGTGTTCATTTGGTTTATTATGGGAAATTGGTAAAAGCAAATGAAAAAGGAATTGGAAAGGCAAGAGACATTAATAATCATTTTATTTATGAAAATAATGGAAAATAGGATAAAAGAAATGTGAAAGGTCACATGTTGCATGTGAGGAGGGAAATTGAAGGAAAATAATGGAAAATGAAGAAAATACAGGTCTCATTAATAAAAAGGATTAGGGGATCGGTGGGTACATAGTTCAATTTTGGAGCTCTCTCTCTCTCTCGCGCTCTCTCTCTCTCACTCTTGGACACTTAGAGACATTCTTGGAGTACTCTAGCACTTTGATCAAGAAAATAAAAAAGGAAGAGAAAATAAGGCAAAGGGAAGAAAATATCAAGCGAGGTATTGTGGCTCATTTGCAATTTCATTTTCTCAAATCTAAATATGTATATATATATATATATTTTTGAAAAAGTAAATGATCCAAAACTTTCAAAGTGCACGGTTATTTTGATTTTTATGTGAAACATTAACATTATGTTTTGAAGCATGTGTAAGGTGGGTTCGACCATCGTTTTAATTAGCACACAACTTGTCGGAGTGGAGATGAGATGATGATAGATGGAGGTTGATCGGAGAAACGGCGAGGACAAAAAACGATAGATAAGTCAGGGGGTGACTCTCGAGTTGACGCCGTGACATAGGGCTCGTTGGCTTGAAATAAACGGCCCATGATCACAATGGTAGCACAACTCGAAGAGCTCGCGCCCAGGGTGCCCCTGCGGTGATGCAGCGGCCGAGAGGCAGCGTCATCCAGGCGAGCCAACTCACTATATACGTCGATCCCGTACTTTATTGCCGTGCAATAATGACTGTTTTCCCCCAAATTTCCCATCGTGCCTATAAATAATGAGTCAAATACTTATTATTTTTCACTTGTCGGTTTCAGTTTAGATTGGAAAACCCATTCTAATCACCTTTCTCCTTGATTTGTAGTCCACGGTCATCATCCCAAGTGTAAACATGGCTAAGTCATATTTTTCGAGTTCTTCCAGCCACATTCCCCCGATGGATATTGTGCGGACATAATCGACACATGTTGCACGAGTATGAACATTTACCTACCGTATCAACAAGTCATCCTTAACCAACACAATTCCCTCGTTTTCACAACTATGGTCATGTTCTGGAGTCTTGTCTACATGTGTCCCAAAAACCCATCTTGTCCCGCAAATTCATACATTGGCTAGCATCAACATTATATCCTAGCGAAGTGTTTTGTAGTGAACCATTTGGGAGAAAGTGTCTTCCAAGTTTCATCCTTATTAATCCGTCAAGCCCTTCCCGCTACCTAGAATCGAGTCGTGTTAGTTTTACTAAAGAATATTTGACAACACATTATGAGCAAAGTCTTGCGGGGAAAAGATTACACACATATTATTTTCTTTTTGAAGCTGAACAAGGGAGGTTTCTCCCCGATGACATAGGTATTTTTCTTGGAAATTTTTCGATGTAGATATCAAGGTTGTATTACAATTTTTATCAAAAAATTCTTGGAAAGGAATATGATTCTCGGATTGATAGGTCAGTTCTTCGATTGTTTTCTTTGATGATGAAACCTCGAAGTAGTGTTGGACGTCCCATCTTTTTGGCGAGGAGAATATTAATTCTCAATTCAAGAGCTTCACTCTTATAGGTTCTTTCAAATTTCCTTCAATTGTTGCTTATCCGTTCATGTATCAAAATGCATAAGAGTTTTTTAATTTGGGGTTGAACATTATGGATTCAAATAAGAAAAGGCGATCGGTGAGTGTTTTGGACCGACATTCAGTAAGGAATGAACCTATTGATGGGGGTTATTTAATTTTTTTGCTTACGACTTGCTAATTTCTTATAAGATTTTGAATGGGACTGCTCCCCATGTTTTTCTGCCTAAAGCTCAAGATTTTTTTTCATCTCGAGTAATAGTTTTAGATATGAGAGCTGGTTTGTTTTTTGAAGATTATTCAAAGATTAGATTGTATGGGGCCGAAGTTGAACCTTCTAGATTTCCTACTTTTTTTCCCCCATGAGAATGTTTTGCCTTAGAATTTATTAGACAGAGTATAAATGTGGATCGGATCCACTTTGTGCCAATGAATAAAGGACATTGTATTTAAATTTCCCATGATTGTCTGGACCTTTCATAGTGAATATGAGGCAAGTTTGCAAAAGAGATAAAACAAATGCTAGAAGACATGAATCTATTGCTAGGAGAAAAGTGGGCTTATGACCCACATCGAGTGATTTCTAAAAAGAGAGTTGAGAGTGGTTATTCTGCATTTACTCATGATAGTAAGCCTAAAATTGAAAATTTGGCTAATAATGGTTTTTTCAGAAATGACAACACTAGTATTGAAACTCCCGCTATCTCTAAAAAAGGTAAATAAAAGAGATAGAGAAAAGAATGATGATACAGAGGAGCAAGGATCTAAGAAGAGAGTTAAAGCGAGTGAAGAGTTCCATATGCAAAACCATGATTATCAATTCAATTGGGAGATATACATAATACACCAGCTTCACCATCCGGACATGAAGTGCAGTTTGTGATCAGTACCATTAATAAAGTAGGTTTTTTGCCCAAATTGTTGAGAAGATCAAAGAAAGCATGGAGGCTCAAGTTGAGTGTCAAATCACCCCCGATCAAACTAGATTGTTAACGGATATGGATTTAGAAAAAGAGAAACGCAAATTGTTTTTTCACACCCATCCGAAATGACACTAGGGTCATCAAGAAATTTTAGGATTGTTAATTTCGACGAGTTGATGCCAAGAAGATTCCATGACATGATAAAATCAATTTACATATGCAAATTGGTTTATTGATGGTTAATGATTTGACTAAAACTAGTGCAATTGCAAGTAAATTTGAAAGCATGTTGGGAAAGGTGACTGCAGTAGATAAGTTGGAGAAAGCTAATTCCCGAACTCCACCCAAAATGAAGAATTAAAGAAGATAATTTTTTCAAAATTGGAGTGGACCTCAATGATAGGTCAGCTAGTGCAAACTGTTGTAGAGTTCGAATCATAGATCAATGTGTTAAGAAAGAAGCTAAAGCTTCCTACCTGAACAACACCCAATGGAAATTGAAGTGGCGAAGTGGAATCTAAGAAGGAAAAAAAATTTACGACAAGTTTTGCAAAAGGATGAAGAGATTTCCAAATTTAAAGAAGCGATAACTAAATTATAGGGGCATATTGACTCACATGTCCGCACAATATTTTTGTCATATGAAACTCGTGACCCAACAACTAAGATATCACAATTGAGTACTGGAGTTGAAGATGGCAGAGATTGATATGAATAAAGCTCAAAGTGATCTTGAGACAACTATAAAAGTTATAAGGGCAAAGGATAATGAAATTGTAATATCAAGAGGACACTTTGTAGACACATCATGAACAACTTATCGATTAGCTTGTGAATAAATCAAGAATCTCAAAGAGAAGGTAAAGGGGAATATGTCCCTAACTTAAGCTAAACATATTATTTGGAATGAGATTATAGGAGTGATGAAAATAGTATGGGGATCACTAGTTCTTATTTTCGGAAAGACAAGAGTATAATCATAGATCTTCAAGAGATTTTATTAGCTGAAAAACAAAAAATGCATGATAGAGCTATATGGGCTAAGAAATTGATAGATTTTGTCATCTCCAAATCGGATCAAGAAGCTGGGGTGAACATGAGATTAAAGATAGAACATTATGTGTTCTATAGATTAACAAAGTGATAGTGAAGAATGCACACATGAAGTCGGCATAAAATAAGTTGACAAAGATCAACCAAGCAATAGATAACTTTAATACTATGTGTTATTGCCTAAATCTACCTCGAAAGTGAAGGAAGGAAGAGTTCGAGGGTAACATCAAACCACGCTTAGTGCGGTAGCTAGCCCTACCGAGAACGGGAGAGGGCTCTCTGCGGGTCAATCTCAACGAAAAGTAATCAATAGGGCTTGAGATGACTGAAATAAAAGCTAATTTTAGGCTAGGTATATAAGTAAAGGAGTTTGATTGTGTTTTTGGGGGTTTTTGTTGGATCAAAGGGAAAGCGGTTTTTGGAGTGCGGGATTAGGCCTAGTTTTTTGCGAGAATCTGATTGGGGCAAGGAAGGCAATAGTTTTGATGCTTTAGATTGAGTGAATGGATGGATTAGACCGGTGAGGAGCTGAAGAGGGGCAAGAGGGTCTCAAGATTCCTCCTCAAACATGATGAAAACATGAAAAAAATAAACAAAAGCTGAAGGCGAGCAAAGCAAACCAATGAATTCTACCTTTATAACTTGTTTGTTCGAGTTTAAGAAGAAAGGAGAATGAAAATGGTACACATAAACATAAGTGAAATTATAGATACATAGAGGAAAACACCATCAAAACACAAAGTCACAAGGATCCCAGAGAGGCCGCAAACCCTCGGTCTATTCCTTTGCCAAAATTGCAGAATGAAATGTACAATGAAGTGCTAGCAATCCCAAATGTCCAACCATGAAAATGACCGATGAATTACATGATATAGGCAAGACTAACTCATACCCATTCCTCTGGGGTCAGAGCTCATCATTCTAGGAGCTATTTCAACCATATCTAAACTAGGAACCGAAAAATAGGCAATGAAACAACTTGCCTCTATATGCTAGGAAAGCGATCCATTCACTCACATTTCACCTTTTGGTGAATGAATATTCTATAACAAGTAAAAATGTGCCAAAAATTACATCATGGTTATGAAATTACATCAAGTTAGATCAAAAGTTACATGAAAAAGTGAAAGTGGCCAAAACTAGGCAGAAATTCTAGTCCGAGTGAAAAAATAGGCCAAAATTCTCTATGTCTAGCGCTCAAAATCTCTATGCATAGCACAAGTTTGGAGCTGATTTTGAGGCCCTTCCTAAAGTCAAAATTGAGCTCATGATAGCTCGTTGGAAAGCCCTACCTATCTAATTTCCAACCCAAGTGGAATTTCTGAAGTTGGTTGCCATTTTCCCTCCAAAAGTTCAATCTCCCAACACTTGCTTCTGCGTGTGCAAAAAGTGGCAGAAAGGCCATTTTTAGGGTGTTTTTGACCCTTTAGGCAACTCAGAACTTGATGAAATCCTTAGGTAATCCATGAGCATGCATAAATTTTCATAAAAAAATCTAGAAATGAAAAGTTTTCCCCCGAAGAGTTGCCAATTATAAGTGCGCGCAAGGTGGCGCTACGCGTCGAGCGAGAAAAAACCCTATTTTGTGACCAAAAAATTCAAAATTGACAAAATTTTTCCCAAATTCCTTGAAATTTGGGCTGAAGATCCCCTGATCAAGTGCTATGCTCAGCCAAAGAAGCTTCGGCCAAAATTATGCCTTTTCACGCCTCCTCGATGCCTTCTTCATCTACGTTGCCCGAGGTTAATATGAAGAGTTTGATGTCTTTGAATTTTGTTGCCAAATAAGTGGTGATATGGGAGGGACTTTGTGGAGAAATAGGGTAGTGGGGATAATAAAATTCAATCAAGGGATATCAAAGGTGTAGGGATAGCCACTAACTAATTGGGAATTCCCTGGGGTTTGGGGATTTTTATAAATGAAATGGGAAATAGGAATGATAGGGAATGAAGTGACTTAGGGATAGGAAAATGGGGCTTAGGAATAAGTGATTTAGGATGTAAGGGGATAGGGAAATAGACCGTAGTAATGAGATAATGGGAGATGGGAAAACAAGGTAGGGAGTGGCGCAAAATTATTTTAAAACTTCAGACACAAAACCCTAAGGAGCAACTCTCCAATAAAATGATAGGGTTTGTTTTGACATTCAAATCTTATATCCAATCTCCGACCACACCAAACATTGTTTAAATGGAAATTACAACATCTCATAAAATTACTTGGACAAATGGGACCGAAAAAATTTGAATTTTGTTTGGAGGTAGTGACAAAAATTTTAACTGCATCTGCCATGCGTCGCGCTAAAACCCGATCATGCTCGCACACTTTATATCATGCGTACGCAGAACAAAAAATACACACGTGCAAAATGGATATATGCGCCGCGACCTTCACCAATGTGCAGCGCAAAAGCTGCCTTCACCACGATTTCGGCTTTTCACATCGACTTTTGCTTACTCCATGATTTTCTCTTTGTTTCGCCGATGTCTTTGGCATGTAATTGGATTATAACACAAACATATCTCTTATGGCATGAACTTTGATTTTTGATTCAAAGAAAACCCACTTGTTTGAAAATTTTGGCACTTTACAAAAGAACTTCTGTTTTTATTTCCTTGTGATTTTTTGACTGAAATAACTGAAACTCTTGTATATTTTTTTTATAGGGATAAATTTGGCATTGGATTTTAGCAAAGGCGACCGTGGTTGCGCTTTGAAAACTTTACAATCGAAAAAACTTTGGAAAATTACATGATATTTATTACAAAGGATGAAATGGACGATTTTTCTTCAAAACAGAGTTTTGAATAAAAGTCACGATCAAGCCATATGACGATGGAATTTTGCAATGAAAACTTATTTTGAGCCTCCCTCATGTGCTCTGACGTTATTAAACATTTTGAAAACTAAATTTTTCAAAACCCTAGACCTAATGACTAAAATGACTCTTTGGAAAACATGATTTCGTACATGGCTTTATAATTGATTTTGATGAATATACACGGACCATCGGGTACATGACATGAGGAAGGCTCATGAGTGACAAAACCCTTCAGTCAAAAGACCAATGCTCCTAATGGAATGCGAGATGATTGAACTGAATGAGACACCTAAAAATGAAATGCAACAAAAAAAGATTTTGATCCCCTGACGGAGGGATGAAGAGACCGACTCTAACACTATGTCCGATAAAAGAACCAGGGCTATATTTCCATCTTGCTGGGATATGCAAGGTAAATTATTGTCATGGGAAACATATGAAACTCGTTGGTGGATGAAAAAAATTAAAATTTACAATACTCATGAGAAGACTGCAGTTTTAAAAGGAACAACAATTGTCAATTTCTGCATAAATATTTTCGAGTTGTTATGGATGATCAAGACTCTGTTTCTAGACAAGCTTACTTACACCAAGATCATTGCTTTTATATTAGAACATCATAAGTTAATTAACGCTCAGAGGACAAATGTTGAAATACGGAAAAAAATGTAGAAAATGGATGAAAATTCTTCCCGAAGACACATCAACAACATATGATATTCATAAGACCACATCAGCAACAAAGGGAAGCACAACAACATCAAAAGACATTTCAGAAGACATCATGATATTTCTGTCTATTATTGTATTTTCTTTTCGTTTTAAAACGAGGTTGTAATGTTACCCTCGATTGTAATGAAAGTAGTTGATAGAGGAAAGAAGTTGTTTAGGTAGTTTCAAGAAGTTTTGGTAGTTACAAACTCGCTTTTGAATATATTTAAGAAAGATGAAAATGAAGAAGAGGGGTTCGTAGTTTTGGAACCTCGGAAAGACCAAATTTTTGTACTTATTTCTCTAAAGAATTAATGAAATAAGTCTCAAGTTTCCCTGCAATTTTTGATGGTGGTTTGTTTTTCCTATGTCATCTTGTGTTATTTCTTCTATGAATGAAGTGAAGTAATGAAGGTTTGCTGGTCTCTAAATTACATTTGTAAGTAATATTTAAATATCCTTAAAATGCGCTCCTTCACTCCAACTCCTTTCTATTCATAACTTATCTCTCGAAACTTAAGTTAATAGATTCTATGTTTACAACATATTATCTTAATTTACTTTACATTTCTACTCATTCATTCACATTTCAGAAATTAAAGGCATTGTGTAATATTTTATTTAATCTAGAGAATTAAGGGGTTTAAAACTAATTTCCAAAGCAAAAAGAATGAAGAACATATGATAAAGGTTGTTTCCGTAATATATATTTTTAAATGTCTTAAGCATTGATTCCTTTCCACAACCAAGGGATTGTCCCTTAAGAACCAACACAAGAAAAACCAAGATAAATCAACTACATCAAGATTACTTGCAGGTATCGATTTGCATGTATGATTTACTTGCTATATTTTGCATGCATCATACATTCGTGTGTGTATTTGGTGATCTTGCTATCGTTGGCATGGGTTTTTATAGGTGATAACTTTCTTAAGCCTTTCCTTTCCATTTACGGATAGCCATGGTGTGATGGGTTCTCTTTTATTTGTTTAAGATTGATTACTCGAATGGTTTAGAAAGCGAGTGAGGTGGTCTTTGAAGAATAAAACAAGGCCTAGGAATCCCCTGGACTAGAGAAGGTGAGTTTGCAAGTAAACCAAAATTTTGTGTACCTATAGAGGCCTAAGAATCATGAAATAGTGAATGGAGGAATATATGGTAAAGCCTAGAGATGTTTGACCTTGATTAGGCCTAGGAATCCTCGAATAGTGAATGGCGGGTGTAGAGCTATAAAAAGGGTCTCTTTCACCTCTAATTACCTCACATTAATATGTCAATCCAGGAGCGTTTTGTTATTCCAAAGAGTGTCTCAGTCTGAGGCTATCACTTGTCAGAGTAATGCTAGTAGTACAGTGTTTAAGAAATACAAGAGTAAACGGATGCTTGTCTGTAACTAAATTACTTCAAAAGAATAAATCACACATTCAGAAACTAGGCAGCTTATCAGTCAAGGGTTCAGCAGCGATAACCCATCCCTTCGGAAACTGATGGAAAGGAAATTAGAGCATAGACCATGGGTCTGGGAGCTAGACAGCGAATGCCAAAGATCACTACAGCCTTAGATCATCTCTCACACCAAAACAACAAATGCGAGTAAATGGAACAGCAAATAAATAATTGAACAACAAATCTGGAATAGAACGGTAATTCTAAAATGGAACAGCAATCGAACAACTAAATCTCGCGAGTCGTAACCAAACTTAATCTATTAACTCAAATGCACTCTTCACAATCAAATAACAATCTTTCCCTCTTAAGGAAAATCACGCGAAACACACTAATGGAACAGCAATAACTATTGATAAATTATGGAACAGCTCTAGTAACTCATATACGCACACAACACGCTGAAATAGTAATCTTAATTAACAGGGATACGACTATGCTCCCAAATAGAACAACATTATCTCTGAATTCAACAATTATGAAGAACACTACCTCAAACGAATCTATGACACGAATGTTCAATATAAAAGCTCTGTAACAGAACAATAAGAATATTCGGTTAAGACTTGATAACATGCAATTAACTCTGAAAGGGTTAATAACTTGATGCAGAGTCAATACACGATTCTATCTGTAAAAACCTCAATGATTTAATCTTAACAGAGCATATAATAGCAACTTATAAAGCATATCAGATTTACCAAATAACAACAATAAACAAACCACGCAGAAATCAAATCGTAGTGATACAGAAGCAAGTGTCCTCCGGGGCCGGGCCCTTAGCCTCCAAGGATACACCGCCTTAAGTTAATCCAGACGCAGAGATGAAATAATCACCAAGCTTTTATTAATGCATCGGACAAAAATACAATGAACCAGTTCTCAACGAGACTTAATAATCAGAGCTGATGTTTAACAGAAAATTACATAAAAGCGTATCCTTCTTCTTCTTATCAAGCTAACAGTGCTGTCCCTTTATATAAAGGTGACGGCGGAGATGTCCAAGTAACAAGATAAATAAAGCAGCGATCCCTCAGGATCGAAGATCCTGAGGGATTCGCCAAACTGTTAATTCTTCATCTTTTCTTTTCTTTTGCGCCGAGCTGGTGTCTTCTCCTCCTTTTCTGGGCTGATTTGCTTTAATCTGTTTAGCCTTGTTTGCATTCGGTTCTCCTTCAGAGGGACAGCAGTTATCTCGACTTTGTCTCTTCCTTTGGAGCGGCAATTCCTTGTTTTCTCCTTTTCCTGCACAGAAAATAACCATTATCAGTGGTTAAGTCTTGCATATCAATTCTCACATGTTTTTTTATAGTTCCTTATTACTTTCCAAATTCATGATGCAAAAAGGTTTACAAATTCTACTAAAAATCCACTGAAATAATCATCAAAAGCATACCTTTTTAGTACTCCACACACCCCCCTGCTTACCTTGTTTCATGTCCTCATGAAAACATTGTAGTTGACATGCAAGGCAGTGAGAGAATATGCTGGAGAAGGAGTCTCATGCGGAGGCCTACAACCATGATGAGTGATTATATAGTCAAAGAACTGACCTGTTTGCCCCTCAGGCATCTCATACAGGGCCTGGTATCCGGGTGCAGGGTGCCAAATAATTGGAGTGCGAAATCTATATCCTAACCAGGATGACCCTGCTTTCAGAATGCTCTCGCGATAAAGGTTCAAACGGTTGGCATCTAATTCAAAATTCTCATACTTAAATGGTTCCCTGAGCTGGATGTTTGGATCAGAGATTCGGTACCGAAATTTGGCTGCATTAATGGCCAGGTCTTTGATGGAAAGAAAATATTCTAAACTCTCTCGAATGAGTGCCTCATGCATGGGTCCTAACGTTTCATTGACACCCGGAGTCTTTATGAGGTTTCTATGAGCTTTCCACAACTGCACTGGGTTCCTAGGCTCAACCCTTACCCGTAAATATAGGCCATTTTCCTGACTCTGGAAAGTATCATAGGCTTTGAGCCACTTAATCTGATTAACCCCGAATGAAATGAATGCTTGTAATTGGATGTCTCCAACGAAAGGGCCAGGGTTTAACTCAGTCTCCTGATTTAGCACAAGGTCATGCAAATAAAGTTCACACAACAATCTCTGGACTTTCACTCCATAATGTTTACAGCAGTCTATAAAGTCATTGACGGTGTTGATTTGTATAGGGGCGCCTGCTTTAACAACTTTTATTTTTAATTGTAAATACCGTTCTAATAAAAACAGAGCATAGTTTTTAGCAGGGGCCCTACATGCTAAAACATCATTGTATAAAGAACACAAGGTATTCATCTGCTTGATAACAGTATCTAGTCTACGGGTTACCTGTGCAACTTCCTCTTGTTCCTTTTTCCACCCTTAAAAGGCCTGGCTTTTGGATTGATTGACGTCCCTTAGTTGCTGCTGTAACTCTTCATATTTTTCTCGGGGGACCGTTTGCTCTCTAAGTTGTTCGGCTTCCTGCTGGGCTTGCTTCATCATCTTATGCAAGGTTTTTGTCTTCGGATCTTTTTTCCATAGGTCAGTGGAGGCCGGGAGTTTTACCTGAACTTTCTTATTATGCTGTTTGGAGTTCAGAACCCTTATTACCCCTGAGGATGGTGCCTCTGTCTGGATTTTCTTGTCACTGGTCCTTATATCATCCCTTTCTATTTTAACGCGAATATCAGTCTGTTGCTGTTCCTCAACATCATTTGGAATGGCAGCTGGATTTTCAGTAGGGTTTTGAACAGCAGGGCGATTGTTGGCCCTCTTTTTCTTCCCTCCGGTCTTTCTTACCCTCTGGTTTGCTTTCAGAATTCTAATTTGCTGTCTGAGCTGGGTTATTGTATTCAATAATTTCTGCCGTTCCTTTCGCAATTTCTTAATTTCCAGCGTTTCATTAGAAGGAACAGCAGGCTGTCTGCTGCGGTTTGGACCATGACTAGTTTCTGGATCTTTCTCTTGGGGTGCTTCCTCGCTGTTCTGCTCTGGCTGTTTTGGGGTAGGAACCTTGACTGGTTCTGTCTCTTCCTGGGCAACTGCTTTTTCTGCTCCTACTCCCTCTGGAATTTCCTCTGGTGTCCTGGGAATAGATTGTTCCCGTTCAGTCTCTCTTATCTCCTCTTCATCATGAACAGGCAGATTTCCTTTTTCTGCCTCTACTACATGTGATTTTTCAGATGTGTTTTCTTCTTGGGGTTTGTCGTGGAGGTCTGCTGGACTAGAAGGTTGGCCATACTTACCCATATTGGCTAGGACTGCGGCCAATTCGTCTTCTCCCATTGGGTCTTGTAAGGGGCCACCTCCCTGCTGTCCCATTTCCTCCTCCTGTTCAAATTTTTCAGCTTCTGCCTCTGTTTCCTCCTCGGATTGCTCGTCCTCAATTACTACTGGTTGGCTGGTGCTTTCCTGGAGCTTTTCCAGCCTTCCTCGCATCCGAGCTAACCAGGCTGATTTTCTGGGCTTCTCTAGGCTTCCTCGCATCCTAGGTAACCGGGTTGTTTTTCTGGGCTTCTCTAGCCTTCCTCGCATCCGAGCTAACCGGGCTGATTTTCTGGGCTCCTCTGGTTGTTCGGGTGGATCGATGGCATGCTTTCGTTTTGCCGATTCCTGGTGTATCTCTGGTCGTTCTGATGCACTAGCAACATGTTTTTGTTTTACTAATTCTCTACGTTTTGCCGGTCGTTCTGATGTGCTTGTAGAATTTTTACGTTTTGGGGATGGTGCTGTCAATCCCCCCTCAATCATTACAATCAGCTCTTCCCAGCTGCTCTGCTACTGGGTGAGACTATGACTAACTATTAATCGTATTAACCCATGGTGACTGACGACTGACTCTACATGCTTGCCTTTTTTATGCTTCGTGCAACATCATGCAGTAATGAATTCAGAAGTGCAGGTAGATTTACAGAGCATTTCTGCTTTAAAACAGCTAAGAGTTTAAGATGTCGTGGTCTTACCACGTCTTTCCTCCCTTCGTAGGTGATGTAGTTCTGCACTGTCCTTGCTAATTCCATCCAGGGTTCTCCTAGCGTTGCTGGCAGAATGCCCTTCCCCTTAATTGTCAAGCTCTGACCTTCGTCCTGGAAAATTTCCATAATCTTCTGTAATCTTTCCTTCTTTAATGTCCATACTGGTCCGGTGGCTGGTAGTCCCGAAACTTCTGCAATTATATCGTCGGTGACCGCTATCCGCTTCCCCCTTACTATGGAGTGATCATCCTGCAGGTTCTGCAAAAATTCCATCGCTACTGTTTCATTAGACTCCTGCAGGCGACTGAGATAATTCAACCATCCTGCTCTTTCCAGGATCTCCCGGGCAGCAGCGGAGATTGTCAACTTCTGAGGTTCGCTTCGAATTGACCTTCCTCCCATGGTTTCACTGTGGATTCTCAATGGAACAACAACTAATTGCGCTGTTTGAAACACAGAGAGGATGATAATCGCAAGAAAAAAACACAGAGTATGCAACAATGCAACGGAAATGGATTATGAACAACAACTTGTGTAAAAATAGAAATGCCATGCCGTTAAACCATGCCAAACCGTCGTACACTATCTTTCCCGAATGGTGAGCTGACACGTAATTCAGGGAATAATGAGGTTAACTCCCCCCCCGCAATGTGATAGGCTGTCCCAGCCGGCAAATAAAGGAGCAGCACCCAATCTGCAACCGAGTCAGAAAGGAACAGCATATGGAATTATGCCATGTTTATAAGGACAACGAATTACCGAAATCGAGGCGGAGAGTTGATCGCGTATTATGTAAGAGGCTGCTGTGTTATGATATGAGGCTGGAGGGTAGGACATCTATCGTACTTTCCAAATCTCAAGTGGTCATGGTCACTTCCTTTGCCATGATTGGTGATGATAAATGTTCATGCGATGTATAAATTGGGAAATAATATATGATTAGTTCCTAGGATATAAGAAACAAAAGAGTATTAGTATCTTACCCATTGGTGTAACCAAGGTGACTTCAATACCATTAACAGTACTCTGCTGCCAACAGGTGTCCATAACCTTGGCAGAGTTGTTTTTTCACCCTCGGAACCATGATCCTTTGTGTATACTTAGGAATGTTGTTATGTCAAAATGTAGACCATTATGTTGGCTTGGTGACCAGTTAACCATAATGCCATTCACGAGGAAGGAGCGAAACGTGGGCAGGCCGGCTCGTAATGAGACCTCCTGTTCCAAGGTTTGTTTATTTGATATACCTTTTGGACCATATCCCTGGTGTGGTGGCCATAATGGGAATGCCACTTCACTTCCATCCTCATGATCATGGTAGGTTGGCTCTTGATGAGACCCCCTATCCTGCATTTGACATCTCACATATCATGTTCAGATATTTTTTCTTTTTCATAGAGTACTTTTCCTTATTTATACACAAAGGGTGGTTCAACACTCCTTAAGAGTAGGAATGGTGGAAGAAGTCTTATCATCTCAATAGGAAGATATAAGCCCTTTTCTCTTATTCCTAAATAATCAAAGAGGGTTAAAGGGATCAGCATGATAAAGATAACCAATCAGGGCAAAATTAGTAGAACAATGACAACAAAAGATAAGAAATGAGTATGTCCTTCCTTTTGTCCTCTTACTAATGTAGAGCCTTATAGATATAACGATTTATGGTTTGCGGATTTCGGTATGTTGTGATTTTATATTCATTGCACAAGTACATAGCTGTATCTTAAAGACTTGAAAGAATACGGGCAAGAGGCATCCTCAATTTAGATCAGCAAAAGGAATAAGCTGTTTCACAAGGAGAGAAAAAGTATGCTAGTGGTGTTCCTTTGGAAAAAGAAACAACGACGGATGATAGAAAAAGGGACAGCAAAAATGCAAATGCCGTTCCTTTGGAAAAAGGAACAACAAAAATAAAAATACTATAAAAACACTCAAAATGCCATTCCTTTGAAAAAGGAACAACAGCAATAAAAGAACACTGTTTCTTTGAAAAAAAAGGAACAGTGGTAACCAAAAGGAACAGCAGAAGACGTAACAATTCCGTTCCTTTGGAAAAGGAACAACAGAGATCCAGAATGCTGTTCCTTTAGAAAAGGAACAGCGAAACAAGCAAAGCCAACAGCATAAAAAAAAACACGCAGATGCTATTTTTAGAACGGCAAAAATCGAACTTTGAGAAAGAAAAGGAACAGCAAAAAAATGATAAGAAAACATTTAATTCAAACATATGTACAAGAACGAAAAAACAATAACTTATGTACAAATTGTAAAAAGAAATGAATTCCTTAATGAATTACAGGTGAGGAAGATTTCTCTTCCTCTCCTAAAATCTCCATATCAATGTCTCGGCGTAGCTGCTGGCAGAAGGATTCCCGAGTGAGTGGTTTGCGATAGAGACGGACTCGGTGGCCATTTACTTTGAATGCATATCCAGAACCGTCAATGGTAATTAGAGTGAGGGTTCCGTTGTCATGCACCTTCTGGATTTCGTATGGTCCCAACCATCGAGTCTGAAGTTTTCCAGGGAAGTCCTGAAACCGAGAGTCGTATAACAGAGCCCAGTCTCCCTCGTGGAAGACTTTGTTCTTGATGAGCGCATCATGCCATTTAGCTCGCTGCTGTTGAATCAACGTTGTATTTTGTAGTGCAGAGAGCCTAATTTCATCTAATTCATTGATCTGCTGTAGTCGATTGATTTGTGCCTCGCTTAGATCTAGGCCAACTTCCTGTGCTGTCCGTAATGTTTGGATTTCGAATTCTATGGGAAAAATGGGTTGTTTTCCAAACACTAATTGATAAGATGAGTAACCGGTGGTGCTCCTCCATGTGGTTCTATAGGCCCAGAGTGCTTCAGGTAGTCGGGTAGCCCAATCACGCCTATGTGACGCAATGGTTTTCGTTAGGATTGATTCTATTATCTTATTGCTACTTTCTACCTGCCCATTCGCCTGTGGGTGATATGGAGTAGTGATTTTACGCTGGACGTGATAATTGTTGAGTGTTGCAGCTAATTTATGCCCAACAAATTGTGGTCCTCCATCTGTAATTATTTCCCTAGGAAGGCCATAACGAACAAATAGATGGAACAGGAACTGTATGACAGAGTCCTCTGTGGCTCTTGGCAATGCTTTTGCCTCAACCCATTTGGTGACATATTCTGTTGCCACCAAGATATATGTTTTCTGATTTGATGAGGGGTTGATGGGTCCAACGAAATCAAGAGCCCATCGCTCGAATGGTTCGATGACTAACTGTGGTTTCAGAGGCATCTCATCGGCTTGACCAGGTCGTCCTGCTCGCTGGCAGCTGTCACAGGCTTGAACAAATTTCTTTGCATCTTTGAAAATCGTGGGCCAGTAATATCCTGTCTACAATACTTTGTGTCCAGTTCTACGCTCAGCGAAGTTTCCACCACACGGTCCATCATGACAGGCTTTTAGGATGTCACAGATTTCATCCTCTCGAACACATCGCCTGATATGCATGTCTGCCCCTGTGTGAAACAAATAGCCCCCAATCCACGAGAATCGAGCACTCTTCTGAACAATCTGCTTGCGCTCATTAGGGGTTAAATGTTTTGGTAGTTTACCTACTGCGAGGTAGTTGGAAACATCAGCATACCAGGGTGTTTGAACAGCAACAGCAAACAGGTGCTCATCCGGAAATTGATCTTCAACTGCTGCTGCATCGCTTGGTTTTGGTATTCTAGAAAGAAAATCAGCTACAGGGTTTTCTTTGCCAGGCCGATCCTTGATTGTGATGTCGAATTCTTGCAATAAAATTAACCATCTAGTTACTCTGGCATTTGTGACAGGCTTATTTGCTAACTATTTTATAGCAGAATGGTTTGTATACAAGATAACATGATAGCCTGTAATATAATGTCTAAATTTATTGACAGCATGTATTACAGCTAGGAATTCTTTTTCAGTAACAGTGTAGTTTAATTCAACAGGGGATAAATTCTTGCTGATGTAATAGATAGCATATGGTTTTTTATCCTCTTCCTGCCCAAGGACTGTGCCAATAGCTGTATCTAAGGCATCAGATGATATCTGGAACGGTAGGTCCCAGTTTGGTCCTCGAAGGACTGGGGCTGTGGATACGAGCTTCTTTAAATCCTCGAAAGCACGGTCACATTTTTCTGTCCAAAGAAAATCAACGTTACCGGTTAGTGCATATAAAGGAGCAGCAATGTGCGAATAATGCTCTATAAATCGTCTATAATAACCAGAAAATCCAAGAAAGCTGCGTACCTCTGTTTGAGTAGTAGGAGTGGGAATGAGCAAAAGTATTTGGATTTTGACCGGGTCTACCTGAATGCCGGCTGCTGAAACATAATGTCCTAGGATAAGTCCTTCAGTCATCATCAAGAAACATTTTTCGTGGCTTAAGCAAAGCCTGGTAACAATGCAGCGTTGTAGGACTTTTTCTAGGGTGTTTAGAGCTGGATCAAAATCATCTCCATATGGTGTAAAGTCATCCATGTAAACTTCAAGTCCATCATTTATTAAATCTGCAAAAATGCTAAGGATAGCCCTTTGAAATGTGGCAGGAGCATTACATAGGCCAAAAGGTAGAACTCGATAGGCAAATTTTCCCCAGGGACAAGTAAAAGTAGTTTTATCCTGGTCTTCAGGGGCAATCTGAATCTGATTGTATCCACTGAAGCCATCCAGGAAAGAAAAGAATTTCTTTCCTGCTAAAGTATCTAATACTTGGTCTATGAATGGGAGAGGAAAATGATCTTTCTGTGTATCCTTATTTAGTTCCCTATAATCCACACAGATTCTCCATTTTCCATTCTTTTTTGGTACCACCACAAGCGGAGAGACCCATTTACTATCAGAAATAGGATAGATAAAATTGACATCTAAAAGTTTCTGAAGTTCAGCTTTTACCACATCTTTTAGATGAGGATTAAGTCTCCTTTGCGGCTGACAAACAGGTCTGGCATCTTTTTCTGTATAAATGTGGTGTGTACATAACTGGGGATCGATTCCTTTCATATCAGGGTAATCCCATGCAAATGCTTCTTGATATTTCGTTAACAGATGGATGAGCTTAGTTTCTTGTTCAGGTGTGATATTAGCATTGATGTTTAAAGTCTTTCCCGGTGCAATTTCCACAGTTTTACTATTTGCAACAGAAGTAACAGGTATCGTTTGGTCATGTGTATCTTTCATAGGATCTTCCTCTAATTCATTATCAAATGCTGCTTCTATCATGTGACACTGCAAAGTAGGTTCAATGGACTCAATGAAATTATTAATGGCACTATCTTCTGCTTGGTCTTTAAACCGAAAGCTTGTATAGTTAATGGAGATCTAATGTTATCAGTAAGATATGATACAGGGTGCTTATTCGTTTTAATCATTGTGACACTTGGCTGCGCCGGAGGATATAGAACTAAATTTTTGCTATTTGGTCCTCTGGTTATGGTCATATTTCCCTGCCGACAGCCAATGTAGGCATCGGCAGTAGCGAGCCAAGGTCTACCTAAAATTAGCGGGTGTCCGTCAAGTCGGTTTTTTGGATTAATTATCAGGAAATCAGTTGGATACTCCCAGGATTCTGCATGCAGGCTCCACACACTGCGAGTACCCTCCGGTTCCACCACAGCGACCACCACCCGACCCCAACAAAGTAGGTGGGGTTCACAAAGGAAGGCTTTGTGCTTTTGGCAAGTAGAGGTTGTTAAAATATTAATTGCAGCTCCTAGATCAACTAAGGCATTAGACAAGGTCTGACCATAAATTTGAACAGTTATAATTGGATTCCCTAGGTCTTCATATTTAATGGGTGTTTCTCTCCCAGACAATAGGTCAGATAAAGTACCGACTACTTGGACTCTTGGATTATTTGTTATATCCCTCCTTGGTTTCTTTATGCACAATTCTTTGATAGTTTTTGCGTATATGGGAATGTCTTGAATGGCTTGGAGGAATGGAATTTTTATGTACAGATTTTGTAATTCTCCCAGAATGTCAAAGTCAGGATATTGTATGGGTCGAGGTATGACTAATTGTTCTGGGAACGGAGGAGAGGATGTGGTTGCTTGATTATGAGTTTGTTGCTTATTTACATCCTCTTGTTGTAACTGATGTTCTCTTGGTAACTGATCTTCAATATGAACTGTTTTATCTCCCTCAGTTTCAATTATACGTCCGTATCTTGTCCGGGCGTCATTGCACTTCCCGTGCCTGGTCCCTATTTCGGTGATTCCATGATTTGAACAGATTGGACCTGTCTGGTTATCGTGATTGGGACTTGTTGGGTCGGGAGTTGCGGCCCCGCTTTAACTCGGGGGATTTTGTTGTATCTCGTAAGAGAGAAGCGAGGAGCGAATAGTTCCAACCGGGTGGCACATCGTCCTTGCCAAATTGGTTCCACAGTGGGTGAACTTTGTGAAGTAGGGGGAGTCCATTGCGAAGGATATGGGCCATTTTGCCAATATGGTGGAGTGTAAGGGAAATTCGGCCAACCAGATTGGCTTGTTTGATTCAGCCATGGATTTGAAGAAGGAAACGATTGTGGTGACCAGTTTGAAAATGGGGGTTGAGATTGATTTTGCCACATACCATATTGTTGAGCATTATACTGTGGGGGTTGAAAAAAAGAGGTTGAGTCCGGAAACATACCAGGTTGTCTCGGCTGCCACTGGCGACGCTGGTTGATCGAGTTCACCGATTCTGGTTCTTCTTCTGCTTCCTTATATACCACTTTCAATCTAGGAAGTGAGGGGCAGCTCTCCGTAAGGTGATCTTTTGTACAGATGGCGCATGTTTGGACTTTATCTAGTGGACATTCCTTGTGGCTATGTTTTTTTCTGCATCGGGGGCAGAAGATTGCAAAATTCTGTTCTGCCTCCAACTGCTTCTGTTTAGCCTGCACAATATCAAGTTGTGTAGTTAGTGTCCCCATAATATCAGTTTTAAAATTTTCTAATAAATTTCCAATTTCTGCACATGTTACTCCTTCTGTTGATACTTTGTTATCTCTTGCAAACCGATCATATTCTGTCGGTTTTATTCTTGTGCTGCCTCTCGAACTCCTGATACATAAATCAATGATGTCAACAAAATTTTCTTGATAAATATCCCCTTTTCCCATGATATTTAATGTTTCAATCCATTGTTCCTTCATGCCCCTTATTAATGCAGTTTTTAACACATTATCAGGTAAAGGTAGCGATGCATAAGGAGATCTTTGTAGATTGTACTGAAAACGTTCCACATACTCCTCTAATGTTTCATTTGGTCTCGCTGACATTTGAAATATTTCGTCTTTTAATTCTCTAGACCTACAATAATCCTGATATTTTTTTAAGAAGGATTCTTTCATTTGATCCCAATTGTTGATAACCCTGCCACCTAGCCCCATAAACCATCTTAAAGCAGCCCCTTTTAATGTAGAGGGAAATAATTTCAATTTTTGGGGATCGGTGGTGTAATCATACCCCCTGCATAACACATCGAATTCGAATAAAAATGCATCCGGATCTTCTGATGTGAGACTGTGAAATGTAGGGATATGCTGAAGAGGGATAGCTTTCATGGGTGCATTTGCTGCAGAATCCACTATAGGATATTGTAATGTAGAGGTTTGAGTATTTGGCTGGTTCTGAGCCATGGGATCGAAAATACGCCAATAACCTTCTGGGATATCTAGGAGGGTATTCCTAGGTTGAGAGGGAATGGTTTTGACAGGGATATTTTTAATAATACTTCCCTTATCTGGAATAATGAGAATACCAGATGTCTGAGGAGATTGGATTCCTTCTACAATAATTTTCACAGCACTCCCCTTATCTGGGCTATCTAATGGCTGATTTGTTCCAATAGGAGATTTTGGTTCCTTAGTTTCCCCTGTTTCTCCTTCTCCTTCACAAAAGTTGTTGGAATTCCCTTCCTGCAATAGTTCTGGAGTAGAATTTCCAATTTCTTGAAAGTCCTGCTCTTCAGTTTGACTATGCACCTCAGCACAGGCTACAGATGGTGATCCTGTGGCCTGAAGGGAACTAGTAGGCTGTTTAGAAATTTTTTTCCTGGGGCCTACTGATGGCTGAGATTCTGTTTTCTTATAGATTTCGTCTATGAAGGTCATTCGACCAAGGGTCACCGGCCCCTTAGCTTTTTCAGGCTTGGATGGGGGTTTGATATTCTTTTCTGGTCTTTTCTGCTTAGTCATGCACTCAAATGAACTACCAACTTCTATTCAAACAAAGCAAAAAACAACTCTGTTAGGAAAGCAGACAGTGGAGCAAGGCTTTTACATGCTCCGCACGTAGGTTCTTACCTTCCGTCTTTAGGATCCAACTCCTCCCTAGCAGGCTCGTACACTACTCTGAAAAAGACAAATGGCTACACTCTTTCCCCGGCAACGGCGCCAAAATGTAGAGCTATAAAAAGGGTCTCTTTCACCTCTAATTACCTCACATTAATATGTCAATCCGGGAGTGTTTTGTTATTCCAAAGAGTGTCTCAGTCCGAGGCTATCACTTGTCAGAGTAATGCTAGTAGTACAGTGTTTAAGAAATACAAGAGTAAACGGATGCTTGTCTGTAACTAAATTACTTCAAAAGAATAAATCACACATTCAGAAAACTCAGCAGCTTATCAGTCAAGGGTTCGGCAGCGATAACCCATCCCTTCGGAAACTGATGGAAAGGAAATTAGAGCATAGACCACGGGTCTGTGAGCTAGACAGTGAATGCCAAAGCTCACTACAGCCTTAGATCATCTCTCACACCAAAACAACCAATGCGGGTAAATGGAACAGCAAATAAAGAATTGAACGGCAAATCCGGAATGGAACAGTAATTCTAAAATGGAACAGCAATCGAACAACTAGGTCTCGTGAGTCGTAACCAAACTTGATCTATTAACCCAAATGCACTCTTCGCAATCAAATAACAATCTTTCACTCTTAAGGCAAATCACGCGAAACACACTAATGGAACAGCAATAACTATTGATAAATTATGGAACAGCTCTAGTAACTCATATACGCACATAACACACTGCAATAGTAATCTTAATTAACAGGGATACGACTGTACTCCCAAATAGAACAACATTATCTCTGAATTCAACAATTATGAAGAACACTACCTCAAACGAATCTATGACACGAATGTTCAATATAAAAGCTCTGTAACAGAACAATAAGAATATTCGGTTAAGACTTAATAACATGCAATTAACTCTGAAAGGATTAATAACTTGATGCAGAGTCAATACACGATTCTATCTGTAAAAACCTCAATGATTTAATCTTAACAGAGCATGTAATATCAACTTATAAAGCATATTAGATTACCAAATAACAACGATAAACAAACCACGCAGAAATAAAATCGTAGTGGTACAAAAGCAAGTGTCCTCCGGGGCCGGGCCCTTAGCCTCCAAGGATACACCGCCTTAAGTTAATCCAGACGCAGAGATGAAATAATCACCAAGCTTTTATTAATGCATCGGACAAAAATACAATGAACCAGTTCTCAACGAGACTTAATAATCCGAGCTGATGTTTAACAGAAAATTACATAAAAGCGTATCCTTCTTATTATTCCAAGCTAACAGTGCTGTCCCTTTATATAAAGGTGATGGCGGAGATGTCCAAGTAACAAGATAAATAAAGCAGCGATCCCTCAGGATCGAAGATCCTGAGGGATTCGCCAAACTGTTAATTCTTCATCTTTTCTTTTCTTTTGCGCCGAGCTGGTGTCTTCTCCTCCTTTTCCGGGCCGATTTGCTTTAATCTGTTTAGCCTTGTTTGCATTCGGTTCTCCTTCAGAGGGACAACAGTTATCTCGAGTTTGTCTCTTCCTTTGGAGCGGCAATTCCTTGTTTTCTCTTTTTCCTGCACAGAAAATAACCATTATCAGTGGTTAAGTCTTGCATATCAATTCTCACATGTTTTGTTATAGTTCCTTATTACTTTCCAAATTCATGATGCAAAAAGGTTTACAAATTCTACTAAAAAGCCACTGAAATAATCATCAAAAGCATACCTTTTTAGTACTCCACAGCGGGATATACGATAAATCCTGGAGGGTTGAGTCTTGATTAGGCCTAGGAATCCTCGACCTGTGAATAGAGAGATATACGGTAAATCCTAGAGAATAGGAGACAGGAAAATTCCTCACGGTGTAGGTGGAGAAATCTAGAGGCATCCATGCTTTTTTAGGGCCTAGTGATCTCTTAAGGATTGCGATAATCCTGAGGAAACCTAGATTATTTTGGTTTTGAGCTCCACATTCATGCTTGGAATATGGCACGAGGGTGATTGGCTAAAATAAATATTTGTTTCAACCCAATCTATGGTTTGGTGGTTCATGGAAGTCCGTGACTTGGTTGGCTTTGTCATTCATTAATAAGTGCTCTTTCTCCTTGGTATTTCATGTGTAAATGTATTGGTTCATATGTGATTCTTATGGCTATTACATCCTTATTATTTTTGTTGGTTATATGCTGGTTATCAGTATGTTTTATGATAGAATTTATGTATCGATCTCATCATGTTTTGATTTGTAGATTGCATATTTGTGACATGTTTGCTGAAATTCTTGTTATGGATAGTAGGGGTCAGATCAATTACTTGTACAAGTGATTGCATTAGTAGCTTCGTTCCATTTTTATTATTCATTTCTAGAAGTTTCATGAAGTTTTGGGCAGTGGCCTAAGACCTAGCCCTGAAAAAGTGGCTTAGAATCCAGGGTTGCTGGTGAATAATTGTCTTGAAAAGTCCACAATCACTAGCTTGACTTACTATGGGAGTGAATGGAAGGCCTCAATTGCATGCATGGCTTGTCATGGGAGTGGCTAAGGGTCTATATCAGTAAAATGTCAAGTTACCTCAGGGGTTGGTCACCTAGAAGGGTTGGTTGGCTCCTGAAAGTTTTGCAACATGTATGAAAGGTCAAATTGGTTTGGTTTCATTATGTCGGTTCCACTTCCTTAAATGTACATAGGGATTTTTATCACATCATAGTAGCCTCTCATCCCATGTTTACCCAAATAGATCGGTTAAATTGGGTATATGTGGGAGGAGGGTGTTAAATTTTTGTTTCTATAAATTTTAGGTATAACATGTCTTGCTAGAAAATTTTTGAATTATAAGTTGTAGATATCCCTCAAGATTGGATTTACCAAAAGATAAGTATCTTGTTCCTTGTCTCCTCTTTTATGTTTGGTTTCTAGGCTATTATCAAGTATATATTTGTATTATATGCTAAAGACCTTTCCCTTTATATTTTCCTTTGTTAGGAAAGCTTGGTGAATGCTAAAAGGTTATGAAGGAGACTTCAAATGATAGAATTGAAGCATGGAATACATTTTGTTTCGAAGGAATACATTCAAGAATTGATGTTCTACTAGGCTTGTTAAGAAACAACTCAAAGGTATGTTTTAGACTATAAGCTTTGTTATAAAGTTATCTTAAAGTAAAAGGTATGATCATTATTCTTTTTGAAAATTTCTCTACATTATTATCATCGTTATGTATAGGTTTTGAATCATAAAGATTATTTTTAGGTGATTAATAATTATATTGAATCTATCATCATGATTATTTGATTATTCTTGTGGAGCCCTAAATCTTAAGGTTCACTGTAAAACCCTAATCTAATGGTATGTCAATGTTAATTATGAAACCCTATTCTACTTAGGGTCATTGATGAAATCTAGAATTTCTATTCTTTTGATGTTTATGTTTTGGTATTGTTGTGATAGAAACCCTAGCCCTTATTGTTTGCTATTAGTATATTAGTTATGTTTTAGAATCCTATATATTTAGTGTTTGTGAACACAACCCTTGTAAGTAATATTCTTGGTGTATTCTCGTCCATATGATTGAAACCTAGCTTGATTGAAATTTTTATATATCTAACTTCTATGTATTGATGTTTGTGTCTTGGTCTTTCCTAGTCATTAATGATGTGAAATGCTAGTACATGAAATCCTAGATGTGTATATGCGAGTATGCTAATTGTTGATACTTATGTATTAGTTTGTAAATTCTAGGGTTTGTAACAAAGACCTAGTAGAAATTGATATTCTAGATATGATGATATTTTTTTCTAATATGAATTATCTTTTATAAAATATATGGTTTGCAACAAACCCTAGTATAGTATAACATGCAAATTCTAATTTTTTTTTAACCCTTAGATGCATTGTATTTGATTGAATTGCTAATATATAAGGCTTTGAGTCTTGAATATGGAATCTAGGGTTTGAAATAGATTATAGTAGAGTCTATCATATATCTCTAAAATTAATATTGAAACCCTATATATATTAAGATTGATATTTTAAAAGTCTAGATGATGATGTCTAGGGTTTGTGACAAAAACTCTAGCAAGAAGCTGAAGTCTAGTTTGTGACTCTTGTTGATTATGAACCTAAATAGGTTTATTTTTTTTACATCTAAATTATAATGCTTCCATTATTGTATTGAAATGATTTTGATATAAATAACTTCATGCTTCTGTATATTTGTTTTTGGTTTTACTTGCTGTTTAAGTTGTTTAGGTACATAATCTTCAAGATATTGAAGATATTCGTAAGTAAAGTTGAATTGATAATATTTGTAAGCATGGTGAAGGAAGAATAAATAGAGCCATAACAGGTTCTTTGATATTATAAAATAAGGAGTGGTTGATCTCTCTAAGGTTAGAAGGATCCTGGATAAAAGAAATGGTATATCTCCCCAGTTGAGAGGGACGACATCTTATCACATTGAATACTTTGAAGTAAGAAAAGTACTGTTAGGTCCCTGTAATTTGTCAGATTGGAAAGAAAAAATAGACAAGGGTAACATCAAACCAACTTTGGAGTCCTAGGACCTAGCCTTCCCGGAGTCAAATAGGGCTCTCTCTATATTTGTATAAAATATATGACTTGTTTGTTTTAGGATGTTGATTTTAGGCTAGTTAAAGTGATAGGGTTTGTTTATTTGGTTGGGTAGGTTGTCAAGAAGAACAAATAGAGTAAGAGAAATTCAAACCATTGGGCTATGGGTTATATAAAAAGCTTGAGAAGTACAACAATAGATCAAGGGTGTTTCATAGGGCAAGTTAACAAAGACAAATGGATCTTAGTAGCTTATGTGAGTGAAATGAACATTAAATATGTGAACATAGTAGGTTTAAAGGGAAATTAAGAATACTTTAACAAATACTATAACAATAAGGGCCTTCAAGATCACTCTGATTAAGAAAGAATCAAAGGATAGGGTGCACCATAAAATTCTTTGACCTAGCTTCACCAAGTAAACTTTAAAACAACAATCCAAAAAACTCTAGAGAGTAGGGAACTCCTAAATTCTCCAGTTATTTACCTTCAAAGAAAGAAAACATTCAATATAACACATTAGTAATGATTAAAGAGAAGGGAACTCCTAAATTCCTTAATAAAACTATAAAATACCTTCAAAGTGACTATTCAAGACGGACCAAAGGACAGGGCAAACCATAAAATTCTTCAGCCAAACCATAATTAGTAAATTCCAAAGAAAAGGCCTTAAAAAAATGTTTTAAGCTACACCAAAGGACAGGGCATACCATAAACTTCTTTGTCTCGAATCCATTAAATTATTTTCAAGGCAAACAAGCTAAGTGGAACCATAGAGGAATTAAGAATTCTCTAGTCAGACCTAGCACAGGAAAACATTAGAAAAATAGAAGCAGATAGACTTAAGGTGCTTCTAACAACATATCTTAAGCTAAATTTTCTATTCTATTGCAAGAGAAAAGATGAAACAACATGGAAATCATAAGGAAACAAATGAAATATATGAACAACATCACCATTCAACAAATTTCATGAATCCTATAAATGTGCTTGCTCCATTGTCATTCAATTCAAAATAGTCACAAAGCTCCAAAGCCAATTTCTTCAGAACTCCAAGTCTATGTATATTAAGCTCAACAATCAACCAACAAAATTATGAAGCCTTACATGTATTATTTAACTAAAAAATGATGAAGTAAACCCTAGATAGGGTTTTAGAAGTCATTAATTACACATTTAAGTCACTTTGACCTTTGAGACCATGAAAGGCCCAAGGAAAAAATATCTAAACTCATTTATGGAAAAAAATAACTTCTAACATAACTATTTGAGATAATTTGGAAAAAAAGTTGAATTTAAGGGCTCAAAATATATATTTTCAATAACTCCTAGCAAGGGCGCAGCTCCAAGGTACAGGGGTGCAACGACAAAACTGGAAAAATCACCTGTTGTGAAGCTGAGTTTTGGAGGCCTTCTTGGTGTCCAAATGAGGTCCATGATAGCTCATTGGAAAGCCTGGTCTGTCTAGTTTCCAGATATACCTTTAGTTTCCAGATTGGTGCCCATTTCCCTTGCCAAAAATCCATTCTCCCAAGACTGCCAAGGGTGCAGCGCCAGTGCTGAAAAGAGGCAGACAAGTGTTTTTTAGTGGTTTTTGGCCCTTTTGAGGGACCAATTTTGCTCCAAATGACCTGAAATTTTCTGCGGATGATGTACTTACCATGAGGATCATGAATATGTAGGACATATATCAATTGAGTGCCCCCAAAAAATAGCGGCCCTTTTTTCTACTAGCCAAACAATCAAAAACTCAAAATTTGCACCAAGTGCCAAAATTTGGAACTTACCTTGCTGATCATGTTTGGGATGCTTGGAGGGATAAATAAGCAAGGATATCTAGTTTTTCCTTCTCCTTTGCCTCATTTTGTGCTTGAATCTTTTCAAGGGCTCGTTTGAGGTTAGCCCTTGCAATGTTGTTCCTCATGGCATAATTTCTTGCCATCATCTTCTGTAGGTCTGTTATCACTGTAGTAATTCTTAAGTTGTGTAATTTTGGTTTTTAGTCTAAGAATTATAGAGGTAACCACAAACCAACTTCAAACTCTAGGATCTAGCCTTCCTAGGGTTCAGAGAGGGCTCTCTCTTTAAAGTTTAACTTTGTTTTAATTTGTGAATATTAGACTAGTTATCAAAGTATAGTTTTGGTTTTGTTTTGATAGATTTGGTGGGAAAAATCACTTGAAAGGATGAATAGTGGAAATCTATTTTTCCATTGGGCTATGGAGTCAAAATCAAGCTAACAGGACTAAGATCAAGTGGTAAAAAGGTCAAATGTCTTCAGGGAAAGATAGACAACCCTTGGAGATCTTGGAAAGTTGTTTTTGTGAGATGGTATGATCAGGATAAAGGGCACTTAAGAATCCTTAAATCCGGAAAAGGTAAGTAGTAGGAGAGGTCAAACGAATGAGGGAGAAATTAAGAATTCCCTACACCGGAAATCAGAGGAAAGCATATAAATGATAACTAGTTAAAAAAATGGTGCTATTAACATGTCCTGTAGTAATACTCCTAGTTATACATTCAGATTTAGCATAAACATAAATGGATGCATGTAACAGAGAAAAGAAACTATGACAAGTGAAGAAAATACTTCACTCCAAATAGCTCATCACAAGAATCCTGAAGTATGATGCCAATTTTCTTTGATCCATCCTGCTACTTAAAGTTTTGACACAAAAAAGCTTTAAAGTCCAAGAAGAAATGACTATAAAAATCCCAACAATTTTATTCCACCAAAATACTTCAAAGAGTGAAGTATTTATACAAATTCTAAACTAGAATATCTTGAAAAAATATCAATATTGGTTTACAAATATCTCCAACTGTTTTACATAAATAGAACTTAAGTAAAGGACACTCAAAACTAATGCATCTATTTGGCACTATTTTTTATGGATAGGTGATGACAAAGAGGAGAATTCAAATTTGATATCAAATCTCAGTTGATGATGAGGCATCCAAGTCACTAACTATTTTCTTTCTTTGTGCATGCTGCTCCAGAAATTCTGAAAACTTGGGGTCCAATGATACCTTTGTATGTCTCAATACGAAATAGATTTGTAAAAAATGAAAGAGGTTATTGTAGATAAATATGGTTTTGAGATAAACCTCTCTCATTTCCCTAAAATTCGTCTCCATATGTTCACAACAGGCTCTGCCAAAATATGTGTAAAACATAGATTTTCACAGTCTGAAAACTAGGCTGTAAATATGTGCATGTATCTCTCATTCTATAATACCTATGCAAAAAGTGAGATAGGTTTTTGTAGACGGTTCTCTTAGGAACAAAACCTCCTTTATTTTTGGAAAATTCATCTTGGATTGGTCACAATAGTTTCTACAAAACAATGACTTAAAAATAAAATTTCTGCAAAAATGTCCCTTCTTGCTCTGTTTTCATCTTTTAACCTTACTGTTATTTTAACTATTTTTACTTTCACTTTGGATAAAATTCATTGTTGTTGAAACTATTTTCATATTTATTGACCATTTACTGCCTCTGTTTTTACTTTTACTATTTTACCTTGACTGCTCTGTAACTTTGTTTTAACCTTTATTCTGACTTTCATCTGATACACTTTAACTTTGATGCTCTTTGACTGTTCTATTTTCACTGTCACTGTGAATTCTTGATTTACTTTGAATTTTAACCTTTATTGTGAGTTCTTCCTTTTACCCTAACTATTATGAATGGCCTGTTTTAATCTTTACATTAAAATGCTCTTTTATCTTTCACAAGATCACTGTTCTTTAACTCTTATGCTTGGAATATTTTAAGGAAAATCCTTTGAATTCATTTCCTTGTAAGTTCTTTGAGTAAAACATATCTTTAACTGGTATTTATATTTTTTTATCCAAATTATCCTTTTGCTAATGACCTGCAAAAATCAAATTTTTTTTTAATGAAATAGAGGTCTGCAAGAAGGGATAATGGCTTTGATGAATTGGAAAGACCTGTGAAATGAATTTTGACTTTGGAGGTTTAACTTTGTTGGCACTGAGTAATTGAGTGTAACAATTCGGGATTCTGAGCATTGGTAAAAGAATTTGAATCTTTCAAAGGTTTTCTACAACAAATACACTCTTTGAAGGTAATTAGGGTCTTTTTGTAGAGAAATAGTCTTCACAAAGTTCAATATTGACAGAAATAGCTCTTTTTGATGACGAGAAGGTTAATTTTTTGAGGAATACCTGTTTTCGCAGGTATTAGGTCTCGAAACAGGGTTTCTGAGGCTTCGAATAGGCTTTACTGATGGCTATTAAAGGTTTTTTGGAGGTCGATTGGACGCTTCCAGTGTTCTTGGCAATAATTTCAATGGCCTTTAGGTTCTTTAAATGTGAAAATGGTGTAATGGTGCTCCATTTTTTAGTCGGAAAAGATTTGAAAAGGGACAGATAATGCAGAAAATGGTTTAGCTACATGAAATATGATTTTTTTATAATGTTTTAGGCTTAAAATAGCATCGACATTGAACGCATGTCATATCAGAGCAGAGGCGGTTTGGAGCGTGAGGCCGAAAACCATAGGCGATTATCGCACTGGTTATAAGTGGTAAGTGGTTTGGGATGGATCAAATGTGATCCAATAGGAATTTTCCACGTGGAGGAGAGATAAAAGTGTGAAACCATCCATTTCGCGCAGGTTTGGTGGTTGGGTGATCGTGCATCTATTCTGCGTGATATCGGATATGAATCATCGGATCTGGAAGTTGAAAGCAAAGGGTCGAGATTAATTCGGGAGTTGTGCCGGGATAAGAGTAGTGGGACCAATATTTTATATGCGGCGAGAATGGTTTTAGGCTTTATAAAACTATGCTTTAATAAAGTTTAAACCCTTAGGCGTTAAATAATATAGCGGAGGGATAATGTTTTTATTTAAAACATTTGTAAAATGTTTGAAATACGTGGGTGCGGTTATTATATATTATATAGTTTTAAACCTTTTGAATAGTTTAAAAACTATAGGGGCGGGGTATTTCAATAGAGATAGGTTTAGACCAAAAGGGTTTATAGGCGGGGTTTTTATTTTATGCACGTGGGGATAATAAACTATGGTCTAAACGTTATAATAATGGGTTTTTTGGGGGTTATTTAGATATAGGGGAATTAATATCTACGGGAGGGTAAATTAGGGATTTAATAAACATAGGTTAAAATTTAATATGAAAAGGGTAGTGAAATGGAAAAACACATGTTATCTCTAAGTAAAATGTGAAAAAATAAAGCATTGCTCATCTTTTATATTATTTCTCTAATACCTAGGATAAATGTAATTTTGAGGGTTTTATGAATGTTTTTAAAAAGAATGAAGTTAATTATTTTAGGGTTACAATTTTACTAAGTAAGAATGTGCCTTTACTTAGGAAAAAGGGGTTTTGATGTATGAATGAAGGGTAAATGTTGATGAATGAGGGTTTAAGGCAGGAATTCAATATTTTTAACTTATCAGTCATCGAGCCTTGGGTCCGGTCCCAACAAAAGTTAGAGAAATTCTCTAAGCTTGTTTGACTTAAAGTTTTAGAATACTGAATACCTATAGGGGAGGGGAAATTAGTGATTTTTCCTGATGATGTCTTATTACATGCTTGCTCCACTACTTTCTACCTACCCAACTTTATTTCTAACATTTTTTCTTCAATTTGTAGGTGCATTTATGCTTGCAACCTTAAAATATTTTCTTTCAAAGCATAAAAATATCTAGATCTACCTTATTTCATCCAAGGGCTTAGATTAAACTCTTGAGCTCCTCATTATTCTCTACATATCTATTGATTTGTCAAGTTTAAACTGTTTGACAAATATTTATTCTCTATCTAGAACATGAAATTGAAAGCATGAAAAGTTAAGATTAAACAGTTTAACTGATCATGGATTATGGCATTTATTGACACTCTACACATAATCATTATTCTTGCAGTAAAGTAAAACTAGTGGAATTTGGATTTGCTCATTTTTAGATCTTATTTCTTTTCTTTGGGGTTTATATTTTTCTAAGTCCTTTGATCTTTATTTTAGGAATTTTTACCCTCTTTTTTCATTTTATTATTATTTTCAAATATGGGAAAACAACTTGCAGAAAGAAAGGTATGTACATATTTACAAGACTGTCAAAGTCAATTCAAAAATTATGAATCCTATATTTGTAGGACCCTAACAAGGTCAATATCTTTTTTTGCCTTCTCAAGTTGACCCTCTAGGTTCACATTGTTAGGCCTCCGTAGTTTGCAAGATTGGCAAGAACAAACACTGCAGAGCCTACATCAAAACCACTTTGGAATGTAAGGATCTAGCCATCCTAGATTCAGAGAGGGATCTCTCTATATGAGTGTTTTCAAAGATATGATCTTTAATGTTTATGATATGATATTAGGTTAGTTATAAAGTACAAGGGTTTTGTTTATTTTGGTTTGGATGGATATCATTAAAATGAAGGAAGTCTTCTGAGGGGTAATGTTGTGAGAAAGTTGACAGAATGGTTCAGCTAATAGGATAAGTAAAAAAAACAGTATCAATCCATTGGGCTATGGAGTCATAAAAGGTTTTAATTTGACAACAGGTTTCAAGAGTGGTCTATGGGGCAAGTCATCTATGTCAAAAGATCTCTTTAAGTTGATTTTATGGTACGGAACATCAAAATTGTTGTGAAAGAATCAAAGCTAATAACCATTTAAGAATCTATTAACTTCACTAGACAAGAAAAGCCTTTCAAAGTAACTGTTTGAAGCAAGCCAAAGGACAAGGCAAACCATAGACTTCTTTGGGCAGACTTTTAATAAAGCACACTTTTCAGAAAACAATCCAGTAATCTAACAAATTACCTTCAAAAAATAGAAAACATATAAGAGAACAAAGGGTAGCTTAATATCAGGTAAGGACCTTGAACCTATCTTGCTTTCAGCATACTCTTAGGGAACTTTTCAAAGCTACTATTGAAGATAAACTAGAGGACAGGGCTAACCATAGACTTCCCTAGTTCAAATTTACTTAGCAGACATATCAAGAACTTTCAAAGACAATATCTCAAGTTATACTTAGAAAACATGGGCTCACCACACACTTCACTGGTTATACTCTATTGAATTATCTTTAAAGCAACAATTAGCAGAAAACATAAAGATAAAGATTTATCAGTGAGAAATAGGGTAATTTGCAGTAAATCCTAATCTATATTTGCTATTATTTATCAGAGGAAGTGGACAGTATGGAAAACATAAGAAAAACACAATTACAGTAAGAAAAACATCACCATTTGACATAGACTAGGATCCCATAAATCAGCTTGTATATTTGATGTTCAAACCAGTTACAATCTTCAAGTCCAGTAGGTCTTTACAGCTTCAAAATTCTCATCTCAACCTATCTTTCTTCAATTACAAAACAGAGCTTCAGCAGCCTCAAAAGCTATTTAAATTCAACAATTATGCAACCAACAATAATACTAGGCTCCTCATATGGTATTTATATATGAATTGAGGAGGTGGAGTGAAAGGAAGCTCTATTTGTTCAATTAATACATAGTAAGTGCTTCTCGGCCTTTGGGAGGCCAAATGGAGAAGTTTTCAAATGTTTTAACTTTGCTAATTGATTATTGCATTAAATTTCATCAACTTCAGTCACTTTTGTTGACTTTGGAGGATTTTGGTAGGCTGGTAATTACTTCTGAGCTGTCTTTAGAAATATCTCTGACTGTGCAATAACTGTGTATTCTTTTGAGGCAAATCAACTGGCAGGTGGCATTATTAGGATTAATTGCCTCACTGATGTGGAATTTGGAGGCTTTCTTGATTGATCTGTCTCTTTATTTATTTTGGAATTCTATAATCATCTTCAGGCTTTTAAACCTTTTATGCTGACTGTTTTATCCTTTAAGAATTTCTCTGATTTATTCACCATGTCTTTATCTTGGTAAATCATCGGTTAAGTCTTTAAATCTTCGGTTTTTTAACTTTAACCTTTAACTTTAATCTCCACTATCTTTCACTGTTATATATCCCTTTTCTTTGGTTTTTGGCCTTAATTCCTTCCTTTAATATGCTTTGATTGGGCTTTAACCTTAACTGTCAGGTTAAGCTCCTTGATCTTCAATCTTTATGTATTAACCCTTTATCTTTGAATAATCGCTGACTTTCCCTTTAGTATTCTGTATTAACCTTTAAATCATTGGTTAAATTGTGCTTTATCCATATTTTGCTTGGTTTTAGCCTTTAAACCTTTGTATTTATTCTTAAACCATCTTCTGCGTTTCTTTTGCTGTTTGACAGGTGTCTGGGGCATCCGGAGGGTTTGAATGTATAACCAATGCTGACAAAGCACCGATCAAACCGTGAACTGGAACTCTGAATGCTTATTTTCTGTGATTTTGCAGTTATCCAGGCTTCAGATGTAATGACCCTTGGCCATGTTTGTTATTGAACCATGAGAAGGCTTTTTGGTTTTTAAAGCCGCCATTGAACCCTAAAAAAAACCAAAAAATGTTAGTAAAACCTTGCGGGGTTGGAAAAACTACATGCAGAGGCCGGCGAAGAGCGGAAGGAGCAGTGAGGCAGAGGGAATGCATGTATGGGGAGGTTTTATGGACAAAATATGCGAAAAAAGGTTTTAAAACTGCATTTGGCGTGAAATATTGCTTGGTGGTTTTGCGAAAATCGTCGGCGGTTTTTGCGCGGAACTCAGGAGGTAGGTGGTTTTGTGCGTATCAAACGCGATTCCATATGTTGCGCAACACACGTCCTCCAAAATACCACCTATTTCGCGTTCATTTTGGTGGTTAAATCCCGGATGGCAAATTTATGCGAAACACGATGCGAACCATTGGATCTAGAGGCATAGATCCAATGGTGGGGGAGGAGCGTGATGGAGAGAGGTGCACCGGCGAAAATTGTAGTGGGAGATAGGTTACACCATTTTTTGGTCATCTAACCTATTATCATTAGATGGACCCAAGTACACCATGTAAGACCAATTTTACCCTAAGTAAAATTGCTTTCACTATGTGAAATAACTTAGTAAAACACCTTTATTAAGTTGTTTATGGTCTAAACAGGAAACCCCAAAAGGGAATAATAAACAAATCTATATTTGTTTATATTTCCTCAAGGAATAATTAGTTAAACATCAATTTAATTATTATTCCTGGTCATATTTAACCCAAAACAAGGAAATCAATTAAATAAATCCTTATTTATTTGATTATTTCCTAGGAACAAGTTATTTAATCCTTATTTAAATAATATTCCTAGTTAAATTTGACTAAATCATTTATAAATAATTAAATAAATCATTATTTATTTAATTATATTTCCACCATTTCCTTAAAATAATAAATAAATCATTTATTTATTTATTATTTATAAATAAAGGAATTGACTCAAGTCAAAAATCCTTTCCCCTCAAACAAATATAGTAAAATATTCCTAAAGGGTGGTTCTAGAATTCGATTAATAATATTTTATTCATGCACCAAGTTCTAGACCGCCCTAATATTTTTTTATAAATAGAAGGGTTTTCCCCATTCATTAGTCACCTTTCATTGCATTAGATCACTCTGGATCTATATACTTGGTCACATTTTCCATTTTTGCCTTGTGAGCTCCCATTGAGTTCTATGTTTGTCGGGTTTTCTACACCAACAAGAGAGAGGAATTTTAGATCTGAAATGCTGAGGACTTTCAAGAACCCATCCCATTGAGGAGAACCAGAAAAAACCTTTCTTGTTTTCCTCTCAGGTGCCCCTTTTTAATATAAAAAATTCTTTCAAATACATCGTTCTTGTCTTCTCTATTGGATGCATGGAGCCATAGTTTATTATTGCTTAATGTCTTTTATGCTTAGATCTGGATGTGTGCAGCATTATTTGGATCAACTAATTGCAGAATTAAATATATTGGCAGCCAAAATTGATGTTAGGGCTATTTGTTATGCGTAGCTAAAGTGATCTTTTACGACGAAAGATTCATACTAACAATTGGCGACTCCACACGGGTTTTATTTTGCGACCACTGTCGTTTTATATATTCCTGCATATCCAGCTATTTCAGACCCTATGGTTTCTCTTTCATTTTTTGTTTTTCCTATTTTTATGGTGCCTTTCACCTCTAAAACCCTCAAACATTAAATTTTTTAACTTCCGTGTGTTTCTGGCCCTATTGCGCAGGTGACAGACATCAGCCGCAGCTAAGACGACAATTTTTTTTGAAATCTGCCGCCGAGAGACTCGGATCTGTAGGTCGCACTTATCGGCCAAAAAAATGCAACCTGGACTGGAGGGTGCACTTTTCTGCCCCAAAACTGCGACCTGGACTGAAAACAGGTCAGAACCTGTGACCTGCCCTTTTTTCTGCAATTTTCCAGCAAATTTTCTGGGTTTGTCTGAAGCTTCTGTCAGGGTTTTCCAGCCTCTGTCTCTGCCCGTTTGGACCTATTTCTGATCTGTTTCACTCAACTAAATGGGAATCTTGCCTCTTAGGGCTTTAGTACCCTCCACTTTTTTTGGGCGAGTTTTAGCTGTTTCAGACGTCTGAATTTTTTATAGTTTTAGCCTTCTTCTTTTCAGATCTGATACCTCCTTTTCAGATCCCTTTAGATTAGCTCTTATCCCTTTCAAATCACCTCATATACTTTTTTTTGGGTTTACCTCTAGGGCCACCTCTTTGTCCCTCCTACCTTTAGCTGATTTCCCCTTCTGTTACAACAACCTTGCCTCTGCCTCTTTGCTATTCTCTGCACCTCTTTCCAGCAGGTTTATCCTTTAGATCCTTGTCCCTCCCGACCCTCGATCTATCGGCCTCTTTTTGGTGTGTTTTGACTATATTTTTTTCCCTCTTTTTAGACTAGTTTTGAGAGACCCGCCTTCTTGGGTTAGATTGATGCCTTGTTAGCTGTTAATTTTCTGTTATTTCAGCATTATATACTGTTATTTGTATATTTATTTTCATTTATGCAACACACTTTTTATTTTACTCTCAAAACATCTGGGTTTAAAAAATTAAAATCAACACACGACACACACTGACCCTAAGTGAAGAAGAGCCTAGTTAACACTTCCTGGCAAAGACTTTAAAATCAATTGACACTGCACCTCTCTGCCCTTGTTTCGACATTGACCTCACTTGATTTTTCACCTCCCTACCCTTGTCGGTTTTTCTTCCTCCTGTCATCCTTGCGCACCCAAGGCGCTTATCTCGAAGACTTCTTGGCCTTCACCCTCAGTTTCCGGTTGGTCGACTTCCTCCTTCCCGTCATCATCGAGTAAGTCCTCCCTCGAGTCCGCACTCCGAATCTTCCTCTGATTGTTCGGGTTCTCCCCCTACTCTTGGTTCTCCCCCTGTTACCTTCACCATGTCTAGTTCAGGGCCTAGCGCTAGCAACAACCCCAGTTCTACTATTGGGTCCATTTCCAGTGGAACCACTACAGGACCTACCTCGACTACCCCTTTGCTCCCTTATATGGCCGGGCTCAGTCTCCCCGACTTCAATCAGCTGATCAACAATCCTATCCTCCATGATGTTAGTTGGCCTGCTATGCCAACCAAGCTCCCTTCCGACATTCCCAAGTTCGAAGGCCTTGCTAGTGAAGATCCCTCCAACCATATCTGATATTTCCACGTGGTGTTCATCCAATTCCATTACCGATGATTCCATCTGTCTTAGATTATTCCAACGCACGCTTACTGGCGAAACTTCTAAATGGTATGTTGATTAGGCCACCTCCTCCCATACCACCTTTGTGACCATTGCCCAAGCCTTTTTATCTTATTTCCAGCTCCCTCTCTGATACGACACTGGTACAGAACTTTTGACTTCTTTCCATCAGTCCTTTTCGACCCGCCTTTCCGCTCATGTCCAGGAATGCCAGCGAAGAAGAAGCTTATGTCGAGCTCCCCCCTTTGAAGATCAGGTTTATATGGACTGGTTCCTTCGCTCTCTCTTACCTCCCATTGGAAAAGATGTCGCATCCCACTTCCCTCAAACCGAAGAAGCCGCCCTCCATATAGCCTTGAAATATGACCTTATCTATGCTCAATATGGTTATGTTTATACCGTCCTTCCTGACCTCCCTAAGCCCAGTGGCGCTAACACCCCGGGGGAATCTCACTCTGCTGATGGTATCGTTGGAGCTCTTTCACATACCTCTTCTCAACCTCTTATGGGCTATGGTTTCCCTCTAGGAGGGGCCAACACCTCCAGCACTTTTCCCCCTCCAAGTAGAATGTATCCAGGATATGGCATGCCTCCTCCTTTTGCCCACACTCCTGCTTACGTCAATGTTTCCCATCCTAACCCTTATCCTTACCCACATCCTGGTGTCCCATCTCCTCCAGCATTTGGACCTCTCACTCCCTTGCCTTCTCAACCCTCGCACCAACAACTACTACCCCCTCCAGGGCAAGTATTTGCATAGCAGGCTGTGACTAATCCTCCTTCTTCTCAAAGAAGGTGAAAAGGCAATAAAAATCCCTTTGCCTCTAGTAATCGTGGACCCACTCCTCCAATTATTGATTCTCACACTGCTATCCAGCCACAGGGCTCTCAGTCCAAGCCGGACAGGCCTCTTCGCACCAATAAGCCCTGTTCATGTTGCGGTGTTTATGGCCATTACACTCACGATTGTCCCCTATTACCACAAATGCTGCAGATGTGGGAGTCTCAGGCCACAGTGCGGGGACAAAATTCCTCCCCTATTGTCCCTCCCCATTTGGATACTTCTCAACCCGCTGTGTTTACCGATCCTTTCCCTCAACAAGGATTCGTGGCCACTTAACCACCTCATGCCCCGATAACCACTCAACCTTCCCCTTTTGGTTCCTCCGATTACCAGATTCTCATGATGGCCTCCGACCAACCTCTCACCGTCGACCTTAATCTTCAAACTCGGTCTCGTTAGTACTCCACGCCTTCCGCTCCGTCTATCCCCGAGTCCTCATCTTCAGGTCCTACAGAGCCTCTGTCGACACCCAATGGTCCCTTACAAATCCCTCCGCCCAAAGTTGAGGTCCCTATAAAGGTTCCTAAGGGTCCATTATGCCGAAATGTTGCTTCTGGTCGAGCTGCTCATTCGTATAGCGTAGTAGATGATTTGGCGCAGTCCCCTGTCACCATTTCAACACTGGAACTCCTCCAGTCGTGTCCTTCTCAAAGGAAGGCTCTACTATCCACCATGGGCGCTGTAGATCCTGCTGATGACCAATTGATTTTTTTCGACGCCCGTCAGTCAGATCATCCTCCCCTTCCTGCTTCCGTCACTTTCCAAATCCCAGTCAAAATCTGGAACGCTAATGTAGCTTGGTGTATTATTGACGAGGGGGCATATACCTGTGTCATGTATGCTTCGGTTTGGAAACAACTCGGATCTCCTGAGATGGCCCCTTCCACCATCACCCTTCGTGCATGGGATGGCCATGCCTCCCAACCCATTGGTCTCTTCCGTAATTATCCTATCACTCTTGCGAGCAAGACGGTTTGCGTTGACGTTGAAGTTATCGACGCCCCTCTTGATTATAAAATTATTTTGGGGTGTAGCTACACTTATGCCATGTCTGCTATCCCATTCGCAGTTCATTGCAAGATGTTTTCCCTCATAATGGAAAGATAGTCACAATTGACCAGTTGACATATCATGAGCCAAAATCTCAGACCTCCCCTGAGTCGATCATTTCTTCTATAGCCAATCAGAAAACCGTTGATTCTTTGACTAGTGTCTACCTCGGCATCTACAAAGACTCCTCCTTGCTTGGAACCTTCCCTGGTCTTCCTCCTCCTCTTGTCTCGGATCCCAGCTCGGTGAATGTTTTCATGATGAAATCGTCTCAGGCCAACCTCACACAGCCCGCTTCGGCTAATTAGCAACCTCAAACTCGCCCGCCGCTACCTGCTCCTAGCCCTTCGCCACCGTAAACTGGACCTCTTCCTGCTGGCCCTTCCCCTACAATTGGTACCCATGAGCCTCTCTACCCTCTTGGGTTGGTTCCCCCAAGTCTTAACCATCTTGGCACTGTCCCTCCTGGCCATTACCCCGCTGGTCAGATACCCTTCCTCGCTCCCCCTCCTAGATTCTATTCGGTCCCCATCATGGCCACCCTTTCCCCCCCTAATTCGACCCTGGGTATTCCCGTCTGGTACCTTGACCCTCCAGCCGCTACCCCACTAGGTCACCCCAAACCATACCTTTCCTTGACACTAGTTCAACTAGTTCCTGTAGCTGCTTCCGTCGCTACAATACCACCCGCTCCTTAATAGGACCCTTCTCCTACTGTGACAGCTACGGGCAAGAAATGAAAAGCTCGCAAGGGGGCATCCAAAGACAAGGCCACCGCACCCGACCCTACCCCTCCTCCACCCGCCAAGCCTTGTGCATTGTGTGATGGTGTCGGTCATGCCACCATACTTGTCCAGAGTTGCCCCGTATCCAAACCATGGTTAAGGTCGCATTCCCTGAATCTATGGTCCCTTAAACCTCTGTTTCTTCCTCGTCTGCAGCCAAGAACCCAAAGACTCTTCGCACCAACAAACCCTATGTTCTGTGTGGTGTCCATGGCCATTATTCTCACCATTGTCCTCACCTCACGCATTACCGAGCCTCTTTATAGGTCATTCGCGACTACAAAGTCGAACAAAATCAATCCACCTCTCACATCCTTGCTCAATATGCGTTAGGCTTAATCGAGGATCCCCCTACTACCATTGACATTCCTCTCCCCGATGTTGAGATGTAGGAACCTGTTGCCCCCCTCCTATACCTATCATCATCCGCACGACCCTCAGAGTACATTCCCTCCGAATCCACTCCATCTTCTTTGCTTGCTTCCCCTTCAGCAACATTCTTGGGTTCTACATGCTTTGACCATCTTTTGACTTGTTCTTCCGTCATCCCCCGTGACGATCTGTATGTGCGCCTTTCTTCCCATGCTGATGATTTAGGTAGCTTTGTAGCATCATGTGGTTTCCTCGACCTCTCCCTTTCCTCTCATCACCAGGAGGATACCATCCGTATCTATGATGTCCTTCGCAGGATGAGCTCCTGCTTTCCCTCCCGTAGTTCTCATTCATCACCCTCTAGTCGATCTATGAGTCCTAGGCATCTTACCCAGACTACTCCCTCCCATAGTAGTCATTTGATGTCTACCCTATACTCACACTGCCCTCATTCTTCTCCTTCCTCCCACTTCTTGTCTTGTGACACTATTCCATCGGACCTCTCGTCCACACCTTATATCGGCTATGCCGATGGGTCAAGTCACTACTCCCGGAATCTCGCTTCGGCCGCCTGGGCCATATTTACCCCCTTGCATACCCTCGTTCTTTCGAATGGGGTCTACATTGGTAATGCCACCAATAATCAGGTCGAATATGCTGCAGTACGTGGTCTCTTAGCCGATGCCCTATCTCATCGCATCCTCCATCTGCACGTTCATTTATATTCCCTACTTCTTGTTTTACAACTCAATGGTGTCTATCGTGTCCATAACCATATCCCGTTTAGACAATATTTACGAGTGAAACTTTTGATACGTGAGTTTAGATTCATTACTTTCAACCATGTCCCTAGAAGTCAAAATCACTACGTAGATAGAATTGCAAATCATGTTCTAGACTGGCATTTATCACACACACGACAATAACATTTCAAACCATCAACACAATGCATACACATAATAGATATCATATACAAATTTTTTAAAATCCATCTACTTTGACACATATGACATGCCCATAGCATGTTACAAAAAACAAAACTCAAAAAATTGGGGGGCACCACCTGCCCCTACATACACACTGGGGGGCACCACCTGCCCCACATCTAATCACTCTCTGGAGGATCCCAAGCCAATGGCTCCGCTCCCACAACTCGTAGATCACGCACAGTCTGACCATCCATCGCCATGCGTCGCATGATACCTCGCCATTCCGAGGGTAGCCCAATACATAGCTCTATGTACTGGTCGTCTAAATCTTGCCAACCCCGCTCTGACACACCGGTCAACAGCCCCTCACATCTTCGATGAATGTCCTCCAAAAGAGCGGCCATATCCTCGTTCTGTGCCGTCCTCGATCCACTAACACCTGTAGTTCCGACTGCTGTAGGTCGTCCCATATATCTGGCCGGTTTCACTGGAGCTATATCTGCATTCCAAAAAGAATAAGGATCAGTACCATAAATACTATTCACAAAATTTAACATGCACATAATATATTAGTTACTTGTCACTTACCATCAGGCCCCCATACTCGACCAGGCGGAAGCGGCAAGTGCGGATCTCCCCAATAACTCATCCCACTATAGGATAGTCGTCTATATACAATGGCATCTGATCCCAATGGGCGAAGAACTCTGGTCGGAACACTCGTCCGACCGCCCCTTTCCCTCCTCTACACAGTAGTCATCCCCAGTGACGCATCTTGGGTTCTCTCAGACCCCCATCAGGTAGCTGTACATGAGGTCGCAGGGTCAGGATCTTCTCAAAAAAGAAGGAGCACAATACCATCCAATAAGCACAATCATGGTTCACTTGCCGCTTACACAGCGACAACTGTCGTTTCAACGACACCAACATCATCTGGGCCCACCCATAGTAGGTCCCACTCAACACACTTTCTACAATCATCATCTGCCCTCCAGTGATGTGATGGAGTGCCTGGCTGCCCAAGATCTGAAACACTACTGCCGCCACTGCCCGAGCCTCCAACCTCTCTAAATCCCTAATCGATATCCGAGTCCCTTTGACTCAGACACCTAGGTGACAATGTCGCTCTACGAACTCCATGATGTTATGTCCACGCGGTAAGATTGGCTGTGTATTTCCCACCATCCCTAATGGTGGGAGACCAGTCAGGAAATACAGATTCTGGACTGTCAGCTCAATCCTGTGCCCCTGCACTATAAAAAACTCATGATCTGGATCCCAATAACTGATAATCCGGGCCAACAAGGGCTCCCCAGCTCTCATCAGGGGGTTCTCCACAAATTTCAGAACCCCAAACCTAGCCAATGCACGACAGACACCCTGATCCGCTTGGATTTCCATCCGTAATGTACCCAGGTCTCTCTCTCTCCACTTGATTCATATATCTGCCATATCTGCACAAAACCATCATCTTTGTCAGTCTACAGATAGGTAAAACTACATTCAATTACACAAAAACTGAATCTCAACCCACAACAACACTAAAACCACCTCCATCTAATAGGTCACACTTTTTGGCCAAATCTTGGGCTAGGTTGCACTTTACAGGCCCAAAACCGCATCCCAGGTTGCAGTTTTTGCCCCAAAAAGTGCAACCCGACCGTAAGGATGAGGTAGGGGCTATTATTGAGATTTCAGATCCTAATCTGAACTTTTAATCCATCAAAAACAAAGAGTAGGATTAGGCCTCTCACCTGCAACTGACGGATCTCGATTCCAATGGTCGGTTTGTCCACTACGATTGCCGCAAGATTTAGGGCCTTCTCTCCTCTCCACATTCACCACAACTACACAAGCAAATGAATGAATTTGGAGGGAAAATGCCTTATTAGAAGAAAAACCCCTGCTTTTTCTTTCGCCTGTTGCAACCAACCATAGCCCCGTTTGACACACCGTCTGCACCATTGGAAAGCTCTCACCGAGCACTCAAATGGGTATCTGTTAGTTTTTCATGTTTTCATACATCACCAGGACCCATTTTGTCCACGAAGGCTCTTTTCACCTCCCCTAAAAATCGAATTTCCTCACCTACAACACTTGTACTTGGGGCACCACTTTGCCTCCTTACTTGTCTTTGTTCGTGTTGATTTTCGTCATGAGATACCCTATTGTACTCATGTTTTTATGGTCCCCCATTGGACCTTTACTGTGTGGCAGCACCGTCGATTCGCCCTTCGTTAGAGCATCCGAGTTGAGTCATCATCAGTCATGGAGTCTATCTCGAGTCCCTTTGTATCCCGCTATAGTCCTCCATCCTTCATTTCTTGGTCCCTCTCTCGTGTTGCACATTATGGCCTTCAGTACCGTTGTCCCCTATCCCTCATGATATTGTGTCAGTCGCTACCAAGCCATTCCTGCCCTTTATGCTCTAATAAGGGAAGTCGTCCATCCGCTACTCAGTATCCCTCATTCTATCATCATCATTAGTGTCAGTCTGTTTTTCGCTCTACTATTTTCTCTTGTGGCTTAGTTGGGGATCCCTCATCACCTCACCTATGGTGGACCTCCTTCTGTCAACATCAACTCATTTACTCCAGAAGCTAGGTCTAGAGAGCGGTGTACCTTGGTTCGAGCTCCTTTCAGCATGATCGTGATCTGTATACTCGATGGTCCAATGATGCAACAATAGCTATTGGTGATTCCCGGGTGTGTGTGAGATGTCTCAACCCTCATGAGGGGGTGGCCCTGCAGGTAGCCCCCCACATGCCCAGATGACTTCTTCATTTCAGCCTTTGATGCAGCTCCTTACATTTGATGATATCGGCATCAGCCGCTTGCAGCACCTTTTCGATTTGCATATATCAGTCAGATTTTGCGAGCCCTTCCTCGAGTATAGGGGCATTTGGGTTGTATTTGTATCTCATGTACTAAAATATTATTGTATAAGTCCTAGATGTTATTCCAGGCACAACATGTATGTGGAATTCATCATTATATTTTTTGGCTCGTATTTATGCCAGCATGTACTTTATAGTTCGGTTCCTTGTTTACTATACATACTATTCTTTTGTACTTTGTCTCGGCAGGCATAGGTATGCCTCCCCCGCCGCCTTTAGCACAGGTACCATCTCATAAACTAGAGACTTGTTGAACCTGTAAGTCTCATCTCCTCAAGGTCTAGTCCTTTAGCACATTAGACTACCTTACATTTCTCTCTCTGACTTCCCTTTCGATGTCTAGTGATTGCGTTCTTACAACATACTTTGGTCATACAATTTTCTCCTAACACTTGTACACTGGGGGGCAATTTGTTACACCATTTTTTGGTCATCTAACCTATTATCATTAGATGGACCCAAGTACACCATGTAAGACCATTTTTACCCTAAGTAAAATTTCTTTCACTATGTGAAATAACTTAGTAAAACACCGTTATTAAGTTGTTTATGGTCTAAACAGGAAACCCCAAAAGGGAATAATAAACAAATCTATATTTGTTTATATTTCCTCAAGGAATAATTAGTTAAACATCAATTTAATTATTATTCCTGGTCATATTTAACCCAAAACAAGGAAATCAATTAAATAAATCCTTATTTATTTGATTATTTCCTAGGAATAAGTTATTTAATCTTTATTTAAATAATATTCCTAGTTAAATTTGACTAAATCATTTATAAATAATTAAATAAATCATTATTTATTTAATTATATTTCCACCATTTCCTTAAAATAATAAATAAATCATTTATTTATTTATTATTTATAAATAAAGGAATTGACTCAAGTCAAAAATACTTTTCCCTCCAACAAATATAATAAAATATTCCTAAAGGGTGGTTCTAGAATTTGATTAATAATATTTTATTCGTGCACCAAGTTCTAGACCGCCTTAATATTTTGTTATAAATAGAAGGGTTTTCCCCATTCATTAGTCACCTTTCATTGCATTAGATCACTCTGGATCTATACACTTGGTCACATTTTCCATTTTTTCCTTGTGAGCTCCCATTGAGTTCTATGTTTTTCTGGGTTTTCTACACCAACAAGAGAGAGGAATTTTAGATCTGAAATGCTGAGGACTTTCAAGAACCCATCCCATTGAGGAGAACCAGAAAACACCTTTCTTGTTTTCCTCTCAGGTGCCCCATTTTTAATATAAAAAATTCTTTCAAATACATCGTTCTTGTCTTCTCTATTGGATGCATGGAGCCATATTTTATTACTACTTAATGTCTTTTATGCTTAGATCTGGATGTGTGCAGCATTATTTGGATAAACTAATTGCAGACTTAAAGATATTGGCAGCCATAATTGATGTCAGGGCTATTTGTTATGCGTAGCTAAAGTGATCTTTTACAACGAAAGATTCATACTAACAACAGCTTACTTTTCCTAACATTTTTTCTTCATAAGGTGCACTTGGATTTGCAAACCTTTGTCATCAACATTTTATTATTTTATTGAAAGAAGGAAACTAATCTAAATCTATCCTTATCTCTTCCATGAGTTCAGATTAAGCAGTTGAACTCATTAATTCTCTACCTGAGCTACTATCTGCTAGGATTAAACTGTCTGACGGATCTTATTCTGTATTTTCTAAAACAAAAATTTAAACATAGTCAAATCAGGATTAGACTGTTTGATTTGTCATGAGATCTATGGCTGTATGTACAAGCTGCACATAGAATTATTTTCAGAAATTTAAAACAAAACTGTGAAGGCTTAAGATCTGAAAAATAAAAAAAATCCTTCATTCTTTCCTTCAGCTCTGGATTTAATCTATTTAGAGATGTTCCTTTCCTATTATTTCTTGGTCTAGATTTTAAGCATGTTTGAACCATTCTTTCTATTTTTCTTTGGCTCAGATTTTGGTCTGATTAGAGCCATTTCTTTATATCCTAATATAATCTACTGATAAGCCAATATTTCATTGTTTGACTAATCTGATTCACTAACCTATCAGCAGTAAATTGAAATCTATTTAGTTATGATTAGGATGTATGACTAAATAGCAGTGCTCTTTTTAAGTAGTGGCATTTAAGCTTGCAAACTTTTAGATTTTCTCTTCCTTTTTTGGTATGGGGCTGTACATTTCTTGTTTTATTTCTACCCTCTTTTCTCTTTTCTATTGTTTTTTATGCTTTTATCTTTTTTCAAATTCAAAAGCAGTGTTATATACAATGAAAATGAAAAAGCTCAGAAACTAAAAATATCAGTTAAAAAAAATAATGTTTGAGAACCCTGCCATTGACAGGACCTCCAAAGTATTCAGCTCCATCCAATTCTTGAAGAAATAATGCATTATTCCCAATAGCAGATTGAATAAGATAAGGGCCTTGCCATAAGTTATAAAATTTTCCATGTTTGCCCTTATCTTCTCTTCTTGAATCCCATTTCAAGACTTTGTCACCAATCTTAAAATCACTTGCCTTGGTTCTTTTGTCAAACAGTTTCTTGATGTTTTCTTGTAGTTGTTGTGCTCTGATGTATACCTCCTCTCTGGTTTGTTGCAGATGTATGGTCTGATTTATTCTTCTTGTCATATCATTATCTTTAGACTGTACTTCTTGGATCAGCTTCATGACTGGTACTCCTAAACTGGTTGGAAATACTGCGTCTGTTCCATAAACTAGCTGGTAAGGAGACATCCCAATTGACTTTTTAACTGTCAATCGGTCTGCCCATAATGCATGTACTATCTTATTGTGCCATGACTTTTTGTTATATTCCAACAAATTCTTGATTATGTTTACCAAACTTTTATTTGAGGATTCTGCCAAACCATTACCTTGAGGGTAATAGGCTGTAGAATGACCCAAAATAATCTTATATCTATGATAGAATTATACCATATTTTTAGATCCAAATACAACAACATTGTCAGTTATGATATTTCTAGGACAACCAAATCTAGACATTATATGGTTTTCAAGGAATGAAATGATGACAGAGTCTGTAGCATTCCTAGATGCGATGGCTTCCATCCACTTGGTAAAATAGTCTGTTGCTGTGAGGATCCATCTATGTTGGGTAGATGAGGGAGGATGGATTTCCCCAATGAAGTCTTGACCCCACTGTTGAAAAGGAGCTTCAACAGTGATTGGTTGCAGAGGTAAAGGAAGCAGTTTTCTTTTGCCTTCAAAAATTTGGCATTTGTGACAGACAGTAAACATTTTTTAGACATTTTGAAAGAGAGTGGGCCAGTAGTAACCAGCTCTAAGGATTTTTTTAGCAGTTGAATTCTAGTAGAGGTGGACTCCACATTCTCCTTCATGAAAATCGTGCTTGATCTTATCTGCATCATTCTCAGGCAAATATTTAAGCAATAATCCACTAGCATTTTTCCACTATAAAAATTTATCCAAAATGCAGTAATTTACATCTTTCAACTTTAAGAATCTTGCTTTTGTTTTAGACAAACCAGGAGGGGCATTAATATTGAGCAAAACATACAAAATATCAACATACCAAGATGAATTTAGAAAATGATCTTCAATGATTGGAGTTGTCAACTCCTCCTATTCATCTAATGCATTAAACATGTTTATATCAAGATCTTGAAAGTTGGATTCAGCCATAAGTTTTGCTAGTCCTTGTCCTTTTTTGAGCTTAGTGGGATTGATTTCTAAGTCATATTCTAAAATTACAACAATCCACTTTCCTCTTTTGCCATCTGGATCTTGGGTTAGTATGTCTTTTACAACTGAATGAGACACAAATGCTATGATGTGTGAGTGTAAAATGTAAACTCTAAAGTATTTTAAGGCTTTGACTAAGGCAAAGGCTTGTTTTTCCATTATATTTACTTCAAAGGTGCATCTCTTAATGCCTTTATGAAAAATGCAATTGGTTGCTCTTGTCCATTCAAGTTTTTTTGTAATAAGACAACAACTATTGTGTGTTTTGATGCAAATGAAAAAATGAAGAAATCCTTCGTAAAATCAGGACTGATAAGAACTGGTGTTTTGGTAAGTGCTTGTTTTACTAGCTCAAATGATTTCTTTTCTTCTAAGGTCCATTTAACTCCTTTTTTTTTAAGCATATTTGTCATGTTTCTACGGAGTTCAACTAGATTGGGTATGAACCTTCTCAAGAAATTAATCTTCCCAATGAAATATTGAAGTTCCTTGATGTTTCTAGGATGGTTGATTTGCAGTATACCATTGATCCTCTTTGGGTATATCCTTATTCCTTCTTCAGATATGATATGTCCAAGAAGTTTACCCTCTTGGAGACCAAACAATGTTTTCTTTGGATTTAAGGACAACCCATATTTTCTTCATTTCTCAAAGACTTTTCTCAACTGTATTAGGTGTTCTTCATCTGTTTTAGAATAGATAGTGATGTCATCTAAGTAAATCACTATGAATTAACCTATTTCTTCTGAGAATGCTATATCCATAGCTCTCTGAAATGTGGCACCAACATTCATTAAACCAAAGGGCATTTTCAAATACATGAAAATACCCCAAGGAGTAGTAAAGGCTGTTTTAATTTCATCATCAGGATGTACCAATATTTTATTGTAACCTGAGAAGCCATCTAGCAAAGAAATTCTTTTAGAACTAACTACCCTTTGTAAGATATGATCCATTTTGGGCAAGGGGTAGTTGTACTTTAATGAGGCTTTTTTTAAGTTTCTAAAGTCAATGCAAAGCCTTATTTATCCTGTTTTCTTCCTAACAGATACAATATTAGAAACCCACTTTGAGTATCTAATAGGGACAATAATTCCAACGTCATACATCTTTCTGATTTCTTTCTCTACCAGAGGTAATTGAACAGGGTTGATTCTGTGCAATTTTTGTTTAAAAGGCTTCTGGTTTTCTTTGAGGGGTATCTTATGCTGGATTACTTCTGTATCATATGATTTTAGATCTTCATAGCTCCATGAAAAAACATCAGAAAATTCTTAAAATAGCTCAATGTATTTCAATTTAATGTGAGTTAGCAGTGTTTTAGACAGTTTGATCATTTTGGGCTTTTCCTCACTGCCTATGTTGCATTTTTCCACTTCAGATTCAATAGGTTCCAGTTTTGGCTTTTTGGCAACATCATTCAAGTCAAACAATTCTTCTAATGGGACCATTCCTTTTGGCAAGCTATGATCTTTAGATTGCAGCACTTCTAAGTCTTCTTGTTCTAAATCTGTGCTATTTTCTGCTGGATGTTTGGGTTGATGAGTTAACAGATTTATATAAGCAATCTCAGGAGACTTTTCTTCTTCAAAAAGTGGGTTTTCTTCAGTAGAGCAGTCTTGTTCATACTTTGAATCTGAGTTTGGTATTTCAAATTCATTTTTGGACTGTAGGAAGTCTTCTATTTGTTTATCTCTATCAAACACTTGCCAGAATTATTCATTATCTGGGACAACTGGTCTACATTTGACTTGGGTGGTGCATAGCTTGCTTTCATAAGGTGTTAGACAAGTTCTAGCAGCAAAGGCTAATCCATTGGCTATAATTTTTTGGTTCCTTGGGACAAAGGTAAGTTGGAATTCAACAAATGTTTTTAACAAGTCCATGGCATCATTTCTATAGGCTCTAAGTCTGGGATTTCTAGCATTGTATTCCCCATTTACTTGTTTAATTATCAATTCTGCATCTCCATGAACTGTTATTATTTTGGCCCCTAATTTCTTCAATAAATGCAGGCCTAAAAGGAGAGCCTCGTACTTTTCTATATTATTTTTACATTGGAAGTTTAATCTCTAGGAATGACCCTCAACATGATTGTTTTCAGTGTTGTGCACCCATATGCCTGCTCCTGCACCAGTTTTAGAGAAAGATCCATCAAAACTCATAGTCCAAAGAGGACTATTTTCAGATTTGTCATTTATTTCATTGCTGTCCTCTTTGTTTTGTTTACCTAACCTGTCATTGTGTTGTTCCTGCAGGTCTGCACTATATTGAATTTTGTTTCTTTCCTCAAATTTTTCAATGTTTTGAGGTTTTATTCTTTGATTTTCATGATCTATACTATACTTATGACTGTTTTGGACCTCAAGTCCCATGATCTGTTTACTGTGATTTTCTAAATAAGAAAACTGTATTTTAGTTTTCTCCTTGTTTTCTTGTTTATCTATGGATGCCACTATGTTTGGATGTGGAGTGACTACTATGTTGGCTAATGTTTCATTGATTAATCCTTGCTCATTAGAAACCTCATCATTATAAAGAATGAATGAATCAAGGTTAGTATGAATAGAATAGAGAGGAGAATTCTCTGGTCTTTCTTGGTTACTCACCATGTATTTCATGTGTGTTTCCCTATAGAGTCTTCTAGGTTGACTGAAGACATGGATGGTGGCATAAGTCATATCCATCTGCATAGTACGTTGCAACTTATCACCCCATGATCTTGAAATAATCATGCCATATTTAGGGGGTATATCATCCACTAAAATGTCCATCACTAATCTTTCAGCTAGAATTTGGGCTAAGTTAACACATAGATCTTTTATTAGACCTAGGAATCTCACTCTGCTTGAATAAAAGGAATATAAATCTTTGTATGGTCTGGTTACATCTAGACCTAATATTTCCATTATTACTTTAGGCATGAGATTACGTGATGCTCCTGAATCAATCATGGCGTTGTGCAAAATATTATCATGGATGTTGAAACTGATGTAGAATGGAGGGGTAGTTCCTTGAAATTTTCCTTCGATCTCAAGAATTAACAAAAGCTCTAGTTTATCATCATTCAAATTGATAGTATCATGAATATCTTCTATGTTCAAAGCTTTCAAAACTTGACCTCTATATACGTTTTGAGTGACTAACTCGGTGAGTGGAACAGAGATTTTGATTTTGGCAATTTCACTCTCTAGGCTAAAAGGAATCTGATTTTTTGAAATGTTTGATTCAGTCTTCTTAGTCACTGATTCATCAGCAAAATCAGCTTGCTGGCTTTTAGTATTTACATCAGTAAAGATGGTTTTTTCAGGAGCATTAGTTGAAATGCTAGTGCTGCTAGGGTCACCACTCTGTTTTTCATTGATTTGGGTGTTTTTTCCCTTGTTTGGACTAGAACTTTTAGCCACCGATTTATGATTTTCTGCTGTCTTTTTGGAAGTATTTACAGGGCTATTTTTGGCAGAATTATCAGAGGTTTTTTTCTTGGGAGTTTCTTGATTCTTTTTACTTCTTAGTTTTGTTTAGGTGATCCTATGATGGCATTTTCAAAGTATGGTTCATAGTATTTAGTTTCTGGTCTTCTATCATCATAGGGTGTGTATATATTTGGTTTTCTTTCATGGAGGAAAACAAAATCTTCATTGCTTACTCCCAGCATGTTTATGCTATCATCCTCTGCTTTTTCAATTGTCTCTTCATCCTCATCAACATAAATTTCTTGGAAAGGAGGTTTGATCTGTTGATCAACATCTCTTTGTCTATTTTGAGGGGGGTTTCTCCTAGAGTTTTGGTTTTGATTTTGAGGCTGGTTCCTATTCTGAGCGCTTGTTTGGACAACCAACCTCTCCACCATTATTTCTAACCTGTCCACATTCTTGGCTAGATGGTCTAATTTTGAGTCAGATGTGGAAGGTGCAGTGTCTTCCCGATATGTTACCTTTCTTTCAGTCCTCATCCTAGCTCTCTTCTTAATCAAATTTTCTTCCACACTAAGAGCTCCCTTCTGCATGTCTTCTAAAGTTAAGGGATCCCTTTATCTTAGCTGATAGGCCATTTCAGGATCAAATCCTTTAGGGAATTTGGCCAAAGCCAAGCCTTGTGGAGGTTTCAAATCTGGGGGTAGTGCATTATAAACAGTATTAAATCCAGTGTAATAATTTTGAACACTTTCCCTAGTGTTTCTCTTGAGGTTGTTGTAATCTAAAAGTATTTGGAGAGGGTTATTCCTAATTTCTCATTTCTTTATGAATGTTTGATGTAATGAAGGGAGATCATTTATACAATTAGGAGGCAAACCCTTAAACCATTTCTTGGCCTCCCCTCCTAAACTTTGGGAAAATATTCTCATCTTAATGGTCTCATCTATTATTTCCATATAATCAAAGGCATCATTCACCTTGTCTACGTGTTGCTGAGCAGTAGTGGGTTCATTTCCGGTGAAATGGGAAATTTTGGACTAATAGTCTGGTGGAAAAGGAGCTAGAGGTAGTGGTAACACTAGGGGAGCATACCATGTTGCCATGATAGGAGGTTGTGGAAAAAATGGGGGATTTATAAGCCGAGGGTTTATGAAAGGAGGAAGAGGATGGAATGGAGTAGTTTGAATAATGGGTGTATGGATAACAGAAGTACTTGGACCAGCAAAAGACTGTTGAGCAGATCTAGGATGAGAAAAACCAAAGTTATGAATGAAATGAAGGTCAGGTGGAGTGGTTTCTTATCATCAGTATGTTCACCACTATGTTGGGGTGAGGGTGGAGGCTCAAGGTCTATCTGATCTATATCACCAAGTGAATTAGTTCTGGATGGGTTTCTTAAGTCAAATTATGTATCTTGCAGAGCTGAAAGGTTTTTAGGTATTGAGTTAGCTCTATGAATTCGTCTGACAAGAGTTGGATTCTTGGATTTAGGAGACTTCCTAAGGATACTTTCTGGATTATCAACTATCTCAGGAGGATTTGGGTCAGGATAGGCTCTAGTATAAATTCTTCTAGAAGCCACTATGTAGTGTTTTTAGACCCAATGATGATAAAAGTTCAGCCAAGTATGACAGTATTTTAAATGCTAACTAATATTTTTCAAAGAAAACTCAATCCTCAAAGTATTCTTAGCTGGGTTTGAATGATAAAAGGATAAAAGGGTTTCCCAGTGGAGTCTTAGGAAAAACCAGTGGGGTCAGCAGGCCTACTGAATACCAATGGAGTTGTCAGGTGAAGGATTTTTACTTGTTTTTCAAGGTTTGGTTGTTGTTCACCATCAACAATAAATAATAACCAATCTTGATGACACCTGATTCATTTAGGAATAGGGGTATGTTGAGTTGTGAAGTTATCTATTACTTAATACTCCCCAGTATGTTCGCCAGTATGTTAGGCCTCCGTATTTTGCAAGATTGGCAAGAACAAACGCTGCAGAGCCTACATCAAAACCACTTTGGAATCTAAAGATCTAGCCATCCTAGATTCAGAGAGGGATCTCTCTATATGAGTGTTTTCAAAGATATGATCTTTAAGGCTTATGATATGATATTAGGCTAGTTATAAAGTACAAGGGTTTTGTTTGTTTTGGTTAGGATGGATATCATTAAAATGAAGGAAGTATTCTAAGGGGTAAAGTTGTGAGCATGTTGACAGAATGGTTCAGCTGATAGGATAAGTAAAAAAAAAAGTATCAATCCATTGGGCTATGGAGTCATAAAAGGGTTTAATTGGACAACAGGTTTCAAGAGTGGTCTATGGGGCAAGTCATCTATGTCAAAAGATCTCTTTAAGTTGATTTTATGGTATGGAACATCAAAAGTGCTGTGAAAGAAGAAAAGATAATAACCATTTAAGAATCTATTAACTTCACTAGACAAGAAAAGCCTTTCAAAGTAACTGTTTGAAGCAAGCCAAAGGACAGGGCAAACCATAGACTTCTTCGGGTAGAATTTTAATAAAGCACAATTTTTAGACAACAATCCAGTAATCTAAAAAATTACCTTCAGAAAATAGAAAACATATAAGAGAACAAAGGGTAGCTTAAGATCAGGTAATGACTTTGAACCTATCCTGCTTTCAGCATACTCTTAGGGAACTTTTCAAAGCTACTGTTGGAGATAAACTAGAGGACAGGGCTAACCATAGACTCCCTAGTTCAAATTTACTTAGCAGACATATCAAGAACTTTCAAAGATAATATCTCAAGTTGTACTCAGAAAAAATGGGTTTACCACACACTTCACTTGTTATACTCTATTGAATTATCTTCAAAGAAACAATTAGCAGAAAACATAAAGATAAAGATTTATCAGTGAGAAATAGGGTACTTTGCAGTAAATCCTAATATATATTTGCTGTTATTTATCAAAGAAAGTGGAAAGTATGGAAAACATAAGAAAAACACAATTACAGTAAGAAAAACATCACCATTTGACATAGAGCTGGATCCCATAAATCAACTTGTATATTTGATGTTCAAACCAGTTACAATCTTCAAGTCCAGTAGGTCTTTACAACTTCAAACTTCTCATCTTAGCCTATCTTTCTTCAATTACAAAACAGAGCTTTAGCAACCTCAAAAGCTATTTACATTCAACAAATATGCAACCAAAAATAATACTAGGCTCCTCATATGGTATTTATAGATGAATTTATGAGGTGGAGTGAAAGGAAGGTCTATTTGTTCAATTAATACAGAGTAAGTGCTTCTCAGCCTTTGGGAGGCCAATTGGAGAATTTTTCAAATGTTTTAACTCTGCTAATTGATTATTACATTAAATTTCATCAACTTCAGTCACTTTTGTTGACTTTGGAGGCTTTTGGTAGGTTGGTAATTACTTATGAGCTGTCTTTAGAAATATCTTTGACTATGCAATAACTGTGTATTCTTTTGAGGCAAATCAACTGGCAAGTGGCATTCTTAGGATTAATTGCCTCACTGATGTGGAATTTGGAGGCTTTCTTGACTGATCTGTCTCTTTATTGCTTTTGGACTTCTATAATAATCTTCGGGCTTTTAAACCTTTTATGCTGACCGTTTGATCCTTTAAGCATTTCTCTGCTTTATTCATTGTGTCTTTATCTTGATAAATCGTTGGTTAAGTCTTTAAATCTTCGGTTTTTTAACTTTAACCTTTAATTTTAATCTCCACTGTCTTTCACTATTAAATATCCCTTTTCTTTGGTTTTGGGCCTTCATTCATTCCTTTAATTTGCTTTGATTGGGCTTTAACCTTAATTGTCGGGTTAAGCTCCTTGATCTTTAATCTTTATGTATTAACCCTTTATCTTTGAATAATCGCTGACTTTCCCTTTAATCTTCTGATTAATATTTAAATCATTGGTTAAACTGTGATTTATCCATATTTTGCTTGGTTTTAGCCTTTAAACCTTTGTGTTTATGCTTAAACCTTCTTCTGCCTTTATTTTGCTGTTTGACAGGTGTTTGGGGCATCCAGAGGGTTTGAATGTATAACCAGTGCTGACAAAGCACCGATCAAACCGTGAAATCGAACTATGAACACTTATTTTCTGTGATTTTGTATTTATCCGGGCTTCAGAGGTAGTGATCGTTGGCCATGTTTGTTATTGAACCATGAGAAAGCTTTTTGGTTTTTAAAGCCGCCATTGAACCCTGCAAAAAACCAAAAAACATTAAGAAAACCTTGTGGGGTTGGAAAAACTGCATGTAGAGGCTGGCGGAGAGCGGAAGGAACAGTGAGGCAGAGGTAATGCCTGTATGGGGAGGCTTTATGGACAAAATATGCGAAAACAGGTTTTAAAACTGCATTTGGCATGAAATATGGCTTGGTGGTTTTGCGAAAACCGTTGGCGATTTTCGTGCGACAATCAAGTGGTAGACAGTTTTGTGCGTATCTAACGCGATTCCATATGTTGTGAGACACGCGTCCTCCAAATACCACCTATTTTGCGTTCATTTTGGTGGTTAAATCTCGTACGACAAAGTTACGCGAAACACAATGCAAACTGTTGGATCTGGAGGTGTAGATCCAATGGTGGGGGAGGAGCGTGATGAAGAGAGGTGCATCGGCGAAGATTGCAGTGGGAGATAGGTATCAGGAGGGAATTGGAGGAGTGGCTCAGTAGTGGGAGGTAGGGCCCGGCTGACACATGTTATTTTGTCGTAGGGTGAAATTTTAAAGGGCGGGGTTAGAGATTCAAGTTTGACAGGGGCCGTCGGATCATATAGATCAACGGTGGGATGTGTTTTTCGGGGTGAAGGATATGTATTAGTCAAGAGGATGAAGGGTAAGAGGAGAAATGTGGTGGCCGTCAGATAAAGGCTTGAGGCATTTGATCTACAGCTAAGATTTCTCTGGGAAATGGTAAGGTGAGGGGAAAAGAAAAGGGGCCAAGGAAAAAGGGGGAAGATGTGGTCTTAGGGAGGGAAAAGAACCGGGAGCAAGGTGTGAAGGGCTAGGAAAAAGGGCTTAAGGGAAGGTGCTGGGAAGTGGTCCCATGGGGAGATAAGGTGACCAAGAGCGGAGGAGAAAGGGGTTTAAGGAAGTGGCGGGGATGGGGTGATCGATAGGTTAAATGAGGGCCATCGGATCTTATGGATCTATGGTGTAGATCTCTTCAGAGTATTGATATCAGGGTGGACTGTTTGCAAAGGAAAATGCAAGTGTATAGAGGAAATGTCAATGCGATGGGGCTAAGGCCTTGGTCGTGGGTGCAAGGTCTTATGGCAGGGAAAAGGAGCTAGAGGCTAAGCCAGAAGGGGCTAAAAACCCAAATTTTTAATATGAGCGAAAAAGGCCTAAAATGAGGCTTTTTGAGGTGTTTTTTAAGGTTCTGATAAGGAACAATGGACAATTTAAACCATAAAAAGGATTTTTTATGAGTTTAAAAGGGATTTTTTGAAGGTTTTTTAGGAGAATGAAGGGTATATGAGAAGGAGAAAAGGGGATTTTTCAGAGGAAAATGGAGGATAGAATAAAAGAGAAAAATGAATGAAATAGGCTTAGTAAATGATGGTAAATGGCCTAAAAAACAGTCTCTTTTGATATCAGCAGGGTTTCTTGGTGGATTATTGAATGAAACAGTAGTGAAGATTACTCTTTGAGTTAGAAAGCATCAGAAGGCTTCAAGAATGAGAACTTTTATATGAAAATAATCTCTTGAAGGCTTAAGACCTGTTTTAGCCATCATTTGCTATGAAAATTTTTTACTGATGGGTAACACACATTGCCTCTCTCTAGCCAAGATTCTCTATCATAGCTGATTTCCATGGCGAGCAACTCAGTTGGAGTGAGATGTTCTGCCAATGCTATCTCTTTCTCTCTTTTCCAGGCTAAGGCCTTCTTCAACCCAATTGTCCTTGGCCTCTTCCTAGGAAGTTGTTCTTCCTTGTCTTCATTGTCATCAAAATTTCCGAAGGTCTCATCTAGCATAGCCTTGGCCTTTTCAACCTCCTTCAGAGCTCTGATAGCCCTGACTTAACTGATGGCTTTCTTTGTCTCTAACTACTGGTTTTCTAACTCAAGGAAGTTGATCACATTATTTTCCCTACCAAGAGTATCTTGTAGCTCACTAATCTTGACATCCTTGCTTTTGAGAAACATGTTTGTGATCCTCTCCTCATTCTCATCCTCTAGGTCAATCAGTTGAAACCCTTGTTCAATTTCATGTGTATCTTCCTCTTCAACAATTACCTGCTCTGCAACCTTTTCCTTACCCTTTTCAAGCTGCTTTGTTGATGTAGAAGGCATGGCCCCTTGACTCTTAAGGGAAACAAACACATGCATGTAGCCTCTTTGGTAAGTCAAAGGAAGTGGCTCAATGTTACTCATCTTAGTGCCCTCTATCTCAATGTTTTCATCACTATTTAATGCTGTGTCATCATGATATGAGGGTGAAGGACTGTGGGAAAGTGATGTGGAAGGGTCATCATGGGGTGAAGGAATGTGAGTGAGTGGAGATGTGTGAACAACAGGAAGTGATGAAGAAGTAGGAATGGGAGGATGAGATGAGGAAGGGGTATATTGTTGATGATGGCCATGTGGAGTAGTGAAAACTTCATGGTCAATGAAGGTCTTCCTGTTGAGCCTCAAATTTAGTGTTTCTTCACCTCATTTTACCTCATTCTCCCCTTGTCCATTTCTATTTTAAACCCAATTGATCAACAAAAATAGTTAAAATTACTTCTAGAATGGTTTACATGACCGACTTGTTGAATTTTGTGATTGTTGCTATTGTTAAGCATTTTGACCGAACTAGTTAGCATGCGTACATTCCGTAGCTAACCCGGCGATTCTCAGCCTATCTTCATGTTTGAGTATGTTCTGTGGCCTCTTGAGGAAAAACGCATATGGGCATGATCCACGTCGTGCCTACATGGTTTGTTGCTCATCATGGAAGAGGAAAATGAATTCTGGGTACGCGTTATGCACGTGGGAACACATTTGTGAAGGAAGACTCCTACTAGGACCCATGCCCTGACCGGCATGTCTTTTCTTCTTCACGTAGCCACCCCCAAAGACTCCTAAGATGATTCGGATAAGGAAAGACATTATTCCTAAATTTTTGTAATTATTGTTACCGGTATTTACTTTATAAACTCTTGAGTAGACCGAGAGCCGAGGGAGAGATTTTTGTGTTAGATTTGTACTGCTAGATTTTGTGTAAACTTCCGTGTTATGTCCTTGAAGACACAGAGTGTTATGTTCGAACTATTGCATTGTTAATGGAGCGTACAAAGTTATTCTCCGAAGGCGTGATTTGATTTGGAAGTTGAATGCCGTCAAGTGGTAGAGGGCCCTCGCCTCTTGCACGTATTTCTTTTCGCGTAAAACTAGATAAGTTTTTTCCCTATGTCGCCTTTACGTTTGCATTTGAATTGGTAGTTGTTTTGTTTTTATTCCATCGTAGTCGTATTCGTTCAGCTTCTTCCACAAGAAGACACTCTTCCAACATACCAAAATGATGAATGTTTAATGACTATGGTATTGTAGGATAGGAGTTAAATTTGTATTTGTTTTAACTCAGCTACCGTAGTCATAATTCGTTCAAATTTCTTCCACAAGAAGACACTCTTCCAATGTGCATCAAAATGATGAATGATTAATGACTATTGTATTGTAGGATAGGAGTTGAATTTGTATTTGTTTTTAACTAGATACCGTAGTTATATTCATTCCAGCTTCTTCCACAAGAAGACATTCTTCCAACAGACTCACAACAATGAATGATGAATAGCTATAGTACAGTAGGAATTAGTTGTAGTTTTTGCTATTCACTATCACAGCTTTACACTTGTTCTAATCACTCTTCCACAAGAAGAAATTCTTCCAATACATCCTTAAGAAGTTCAAGACATGACCGTGATAATGAAAGATTTAGTTGTTTGTTTGTACTAAGTATCATCTCTCGATCTTGCTCTTAAACGCTTGCCCAAGACATCATAATGACGAGTAGGGTATGGGTGTGATAACTTAGTTTTTCATTTGCTTTCGGCTCATTTGCTTTCAATTGCATACAAGTCCACAAAATGTAATTGTTCTACCTCTTCCACAAGAAGGAACTCTTCCAAAAATATCACTAATGATGAACAAAGCAGTTGTAGTAACTTCATAGAATAATGCATGTTAGTTAGAATGCTCTGAGTTTCATTTGCATTTAATTCATGTTCAGCTACTTTGTTTCAAGTTTGATGATGACTTATCGTTCAACATTGTTCTAGTTTAGAAGCATCTTAGATCCATTCTTAAGTTAACTCATTGCACTTACATCTCATAGTCACACCGTCATCTCTACACTAAATAGATTATTTTAGTTGTGCTAGGATTCACCCGCATAGACCCTTCATTATTCACAAATATCTTTTTGTTCTCGAGAACTACAAGTGATCCATAAACATAGAACAGAAAGATAACATCACTATAAGGTCCCTGAAATCTCTCTCGCAATCTCCCTCATCATTTTATGAAAATGCAGCTCTTCCTCAAAAGAACTACTTTTGAACAAGAAACCAATAACTCTTTGAGTATAGGTTCGAGGACATCCAATTAAATTGCGTGAATAGAACTAGGAATTAGTCATGGAATAGATGAGCTTAGAACATGTATCGTTGCACCATGATAAAATTAGTGTTTAAATCGTCTAGTTAGAGAACTTGCATATTTAGTGGTCATTTCTCAAGTTTAGTTTGTGTCATTTGCCTAAGAAGTCATTATCAAGTATTTTGTTTCTATTTAGTCATAGTTCGAGATTTTGCTTTCAAAGATTTCTAATTGCATTTTCCATTCCATACATTAGATTTAACTCGTTTTTGACCACCAACTTCTTTTCCATTAGTTTTCTAGGCGCTTTCATTGTGAACATAAAACACCAAAAGACCAAAAACATCACAAATCATCACAAAAGACCAAAAACATCACAAAAAACCACATACAACGCATTAGGAAACAAGCACCTAGGTACATATGGTACACTTCACTTCAGCCGTTACAAATCTCCGGTTGACAATTAAATGAAGCTCGGCTTTAGGAGACTAGATTGAGACCCAACATTTTGGCGCTCGCTGTCGGGGGAAGTGAAAACTAGGTAACCTTTGTTTCTTAGCATCCAAAAACAATTTCATGCGTAGGGGAGAGAGATTCAAGGGGAAGATTTATAAGCAAAGAGAGGCAGAAGTTTGATATCTAGAACACCACTTGTTTCATCTAGATCCAGTAGGCTAGTACACCTTCAACTCAAACCCATCTTCCATCCTTTACCGATCCTCGGACTTCTAGAAGATCTAAGGTCACCTATTCCATTAGAGAAACCCTTCCACTTCATCCACCGAACCTGCCATAGAAGAAGATCCAAAAACTCTTGTTGAGGATACAAACCTTTCTACTTCCACAGGAGAGTCAACCATGGCAAGAAGAAGGAGGAGGAGGAGTTGTTAATGGAGAACACACATTATTTGGAGGAGGTAGAGGTAGAGGTAGAGGTAGAGGAGAAGGAGGTAGAGGTGCAGATGGAGGAAGAGGTAGAATAGGAAGCTCTTTGGGTTCCCTATACTTGATGAAGAAACCAATACAACCATGAAAAACATTTCACCCTCTCGTCCTTCCCGAACTTCTATGGACTTAAAATCGAGGATCCCGAAACTTTCTTATTTGAATTTGAAGTGTCATGTAGGACTTATGACTATCTTCAAGATGCTCAAAAATTGAAATTGTTTTCCTTCAACTCTAAAAGGAGCAACATTGAAGTGGTTTATGAGTTTAAACAACGTAGTTCCATTAGAACATGGGAAGACATGAAACAAGCATTTCTAGAGAGATACTTGGATTATTGTATGCTTTCGGTTAACTTCCTCTATAAGGAAGAAGTGTTCAAGATGTTACAAAAAGAAGATGAAAACTTAGAAGATTTGTTGGAAAGATTTAAATACAACATAAAAAGGGCACAAATGGAAAACCTAGATCAAGACACTTTAAAAGTCTCTTTTGTTGAAAACCATTAGGGATGAATGGTTGGATATCCTTAACATGATGGGAAAAGGGGGATATATCACAACTCACATTACCTCGAAATATCCGAGTTATGTATCAACCTTTCCCGCAGGGAAATCCACTTGTCAAATGTCCAAGAGATCCCCGCTTTCCTTGCAAGGGCAAGTAAATCGTTTCTCGGGATGCGTAAGTAGATCGCAAATAGGACACATGCTTGATGATTTTAAATTTGACATCTTAGGGAGTCTTAGTGAACAAATAGAGACACCTCAAGATACAAAACAAGCAAAAGGCTGAATCTGATGCCTTGCGCAATTCCTTTTGTCCCAAATGTAGGGAAGAAACATGCCTTGAGAGAGTGTCCTCTAGATGTAAAAGTTGTAGAAACCCGTGTTATTTGTTCTCGAGAAACATGAGACCAAAAATTGTCCTTCTCTTCCCCGGTCTCAAGGCCGTTTTTTCAGAAGAAACTCCTACGGACTCCACAAGAATCTCTTAACTTTGTATCTAGAAGACCTTGGCAGGGATCTCGGACACAAGGATTCCATGATCAAATGTATAATCAACCTCCACCTTGGAATTCTCCTGGAAAGAACCTTGGCCCCAATTTCAAAATCAATCTCAAGCTTGGGGCACTAGGATCACAAGGTCCCTATGGAAGATACTCTCCATATTATCGCGATCCACCATCCTATCCACCATATCCACATTTTTATCCTCAAAATCCTCAACAAAATTTTCCTCAAAATCTTCAACAAAATTTTCAACAAAATTCCTTCTCAACAACATCATCCGAACCAACCCTCTTTACAAAATCAACCACTTCCATTACCATTCCCTCAAAAATCCAATCAATTGCCAAAATTTCACCATACTCAAAACCCCAATAATAAGAACCCTCGGGAATACATACATGATAGAAGGACAACAATTTCCAACTTATTTAATTACTCCTCTAGACCTTAGTGATGTTCAACTTAGGTCCGGAAGGATACTTGAGAAGAGGAAACCTTTCCGTGATCATACAAGAACAAGATAATTCTCGAGGGAAGACTTCCTACGGGTTAATAAAAGTCTTGAGGAAGGTACATCCTTTCAAGGCCAAAACATTGAAAAACTCGAAACAAAAATATCCAATAAATCCAACTCAAAGTGATTAGAGCAACCATCCACATCTACTTCTATACCTCCCTTTCCTAGAAAGACTACAAATTGATAAAGGTGTAGAAAAACAAAATAATGGTGCCCTAATTATGATTTCTTGGATGAATTGAGTAAATGTTTGTGCATTAAAATTCCATTATTGCAAGCCATCAAGGAAATCCCAATTTAGCCAAAACAATAAAGGAGTTGAGTATGAAGACAACAAGAAAAATAATAAGAGAAACCAAGAAAATTCAACTCTGGTAGGACAAATATGCGTTACATTATGATGGGTAAGATTACTATTCCAAAGTACCTTGACCCGTGAAAATCCAAATTGTCAAAATTCACATCAATGGAATTGAAATTCAAAAACACACTCATTGACTTAGGGGCAGCAATAAATAGTCGATGAGTAGACAGACCATGGACAAACCGAAACTTCCTAATCTTCTCTTTACACCCACACTATTACAAATTAGCGTACAGATCCGTGATCGCACTCGTATGGGGTAATAGAAGACATTCCAAAGTTGTCCCTAGACTCTTGGGAGTACCCTGTGGATTTTATGATCCTAACACCCAAGAATAATCTAGGAGGCCATCCGTCATATACTAGGAAGACCTTTGTCATGGCTGCACCGATGCTTTTATTAGTTGTAGGTCCGGTGATATGTATATTTCTGATGGTAGTTCAACAAAGTTGAAATTCACTCTTTATATCCTCCAACCCTAGGACAATTACAGATCTAGATGACACTCAATGGATAGAGGATGAAGAATATTTACAACCACTCTTCACAATTTCGGTAAATTAGTGAAGATAATCAAATCGAATACTCTAGAAAAACTTTGAATCTTCTCCAACACAAACAAGAATCATTTTCAAGAGGGATCCAATATTGAGTTCTTGTCATCTAGAGCGTATGTCTCTTCATTCTATGGACAAATTTGGCGTGCTCTACAAGTGAAATTTTTCCAGGCAAAACCTTGAACATAAACAAAAACCTAGAAAAAAATCTCAACAAGAAGAGTTAGTCAAAGTATTACGGAGACATTCTTCTCCGCATATGCATGGGAATACACCGACATGAAAGGGATAAGTCCCGAAGACTTGTACTCATCACATCTATATAGAGGCAAATTGCAAAACCAACTCGGACGTACCCTCAAAGACTAGATGAATCCCAAATCTTAGGGAAATTGTCAAGGAAGAATTACAAAAATTGTTAAATGTTAACTTCATCTATCCTATTTCGTATAGTCAATGGGTTTCTCCTTTTAGTGATTGTGCCTAAGAAAAATGGAAAATGGAGGGTGTGTGTTGACTACCAAGAACCGAATAAATCTACTCTTAAAGACCCATTTTCCCCTTACCTTTCATAGATCAAGTATTAGATACATTAGCAGTAAAAAGTACTTTTCATTCCTAGATGGGTTTAGTGGTTACAATCAAATTCAAGTAGCACTTGAAGACCAAGATAAACCACATTTACTTGTCCTTGGGGTACCTATGTTTACGAGTATTGCCATTTGGATTGTGCAATGCACCCGCAACATTCTGCAAAGGGCAGTATTAGGAATTTTTTTCCGATCCGATACATGACCGTGTAGAGGTGTACATGGATGATTTTGTACTACTATGGGGATACATTTGAAGAGGCTTTAGAAAACTTGGAAAAAGTCTAAAAAGATGTCAAGAAGAAAACCTTTCACTTAGTCATGAAAAATGTTTTATGATGTTCACCGAAGGTATTGTTTTAGGGCACCACATTTCTTGTGGGATGGGATTAGAGTAGATGAGGCGAAAAGTTAAAGTTATTTCTAACCTATCCATTCCAAATTGTCAAAAAGATGTTAGAAGTTTTCTAGGATTTACAGTGGTATTATCTGTGAGATTTATAGAAAACTTCACCAAAAAATAGCATCTCCTCTCTTCAAATTACTCACCAAAGATTGTGAATTTAAATGGACTTCTCGATTGCCGTTAGCTTGAAACCCCGAAAACCAAAATTCTCCGAAGCACCTATATTAAGGGGACCTGACCAGAGTTACCTTTTTCATATCTCGACAGATAAGCTTCCGATACGTTGTACCTCTAGGAGCAAGTATTGGGACAAGTAAAGATTTAATTCCCTATGCCATCTATTATATCGATGAAAAATTCTGACTCCGGCAGACAGTTAAAACTACATCAGTAATCGAAAAAAGAGTTTTTAGCCGTTGTTCATGCCATTAACAAGTTTAGACACTATATAACAAAGCTATGAAACTTTTGTTCACACCGATCATTCTCGCAATTAGATATTTAATGAATAAATCAATCACTAATGGCAAGTAGTTATAAGATGGTTGTTATTATTGTAAGAATTCAACATTACTATTCTGGATAGGCCCGGAAAACAAAACACTCGTGGGCTCGTATTTCGTATAGAATTCAAATCATCAAAGATGACACTCCGTTGAAGATCAATTTCCGATGAATATCTTTTTCGCAATTTCTACTCAAACTCCATGGTTTGCCGATATTGCCAACTATTTAGTTTCGTGAACTTTCCTTCAATTATGAATGCAAGGGATAAAAGAAAATCATTAATGATAGTGCAAGATATTCATGGGTCGCTAACGAGTTGTACAAGACAGTCTCGCATTTGATTATTAGAAGGTGTGTTCGTGAAGATGAGATGCCTAAAATTCTCAAGGCATGTCATGATGAACTCGTGCTGGCGAGCACTTTGCAGATAGGAGGACAGCTTTATAAGATCCTTAATTTAGGATATTATTGGCCATCTTTTTTTAAAGATGCAAGGGAGTATGTAAAAAGGTGTGACAATGGCACAAAGGGTAGGGAAACCTTCTCCTTCGTGAGATGCCATTACAACCCTTGTGCACACATTGAACCTTTTGAAAAATGTGGCTTTTGGATTTTGTAGGACCTATTAGTCCTCCATCAAGACAAAAGAAATACATATTAGTTTGCACTCGATTATGTTACTAAGTGGGTAGAAGCTAAACCATTACTTGTTGTTAATGAATCATCCTCGTAGTTACTTTTATTTTTGAGGATATTTTTACTCGTTTTGGTGTCCCAAGGGAAATTGTTACGCATCAAGGAGCTCAATTTACATCAAGGCTAGTGGAGCAAATGATGGAGAAGTACAAAAATCGGACATAGAACATCTACTCCTTATCATCCACAAGCAAATGGTCAAGTGGAATCCACTAATAAAGTCATCGAAGGAATCCTAACAAAAGACCTGTTCATCTACATAGAAGAGATGTGGGTAGATAGGCTTCCCGAAGCCTTCGTGGGCCTATAGAACTACATGGAGAAACACAACAGCCATACTCTTTATGAGCTTGTTTATGGAAAGCAAGTTTTTGTTTCCTATAGAGTTCCAAATTCAAACATTCAAGATGCATGCGCCTCAAACCTAGGACTTGATCTAACGTAGGGCACAAAAGCATAGACTCGGAGCAAAATTAATGAATTGGATGAGATCGTACAAGATGCGCTTCGTAAAAACAAGTCTAGTCCAACAACAGAAAAGGGCTAGATGGCATGACAAGTACATCAAGGAGAAGAAAAATTAAAGAGGGTGACCGGGGCTCTCTTGTTTGATTCAAAATTCAAGGATTTTCAAGGGAAATTTCGTACACATTGGCTTGGGCTCATATGAAATTGTTCGAATTTTTTGATAATGGGGTGCAAAAGAAAATCTGAACTATAGATGAAGAGGAGGTCACTTTTCTCGTGAATGGTCATAGACCGAAGCTATACCACAAGCCACTCTCAAGAGAAGAGTTTGTCAAGAAGTTCCAAGAAGACAATGATGTGAAGTTACTGAAAGAAGAGTCTCTCTTCTTCATCAACTTGGATTAAATTTTCTCGAAGCATTTCTCTCTTTAAAAAATAAAAAAATAATAAAAAAAATAATATAAATAAATAAAAAAATATAAAAAATAAAGGTATAAGCATGAAAACCAATCATTGATTGGCATGTTTATACAGAAAAGATAGGGTAGAAATCGCAGTCCTCTCGACACTCTAATCTTTCTCATTTTTGTCGGTTAAGCACTGTTATAAAAATCATAAGTTCGGGCCCATAGTGCTTATGATTCATTTCTATCTCACTCCATTCACTTATCTCATTCATACTCCATTCCATCCATCATTCATTTCATCTCGACTCCATTCCACATTTCTATTCATTTCATTTCCATCTTCCATCCATTTCATTTTCATGTCAAAACACAAAATTTGATATCATGCGTCAGTAAGTGAATAAAATATGTCATGAATTGCACTACAACTCCTTATGTTCCTTCATTCCATTTAATGTGACCGAATCCATTCCATTCCACTTCTATCCACTTCATACACATATCATAATCCATCATCCATTTTCATGCATACCACATAACATTTCACCCATACTCCAAAAACATTCCATTTTCATGATTAAGGTGTTCTCACAGGAACATTCTCATATCTCAAAGGACATTCTCACCGATCAGCTCTTCTGACATTTGCCCCGACAAACTTCTTTTCACGCACTATAAACCCTCAGAAGGCATCAACCGTAAGACATCGTAATATACAACAAAATGATCCGAGTTGAATTCACTGGAATCAAAAACATCAAGAAAAATTGTGAAAGATTCCTCCAAAGTATGACTGCAGAAGACAGAAGGCTACAAAAAAACATCAAATAAAGGGCAGAGGTAACAAATTTAAATTACGTATGGCATTTCATAAAAGTTTTTAGCATAGTTTAGTTGTGGATTATTCTCGAAAGGTTGTTTTAATTTTTTTATTGATCAAACACCAACAAACCCTCTGAGCGTACTTTGTATTAAAGATAAATCTTCCATTTCAAAATTCATATCCGATAGCATTTAAGTGGTGAAATGGCCAAAGCATTTGAATTTTTCACGTCTCTTAACCAAAGTATTTAATGATGATGATTCCCCTCCCTGTCGTCGTAAAATCCTCCGCCGTCTCCCTCGAATCATTAATACAAGCCCTCCACCTCACTCCACTACTCTATTCTCGTGACCATTTGCCATAACTTCATTTCAGTAGTCGTATCTCCATTCTCGAAGACAAGAGATATTATTATCACCAGGGAGCAGAGCTAAAGGATATCAGCTTTGAACAAACGATTGAGCATTGCAAACGCAGCAAAGAAGAGTGAAGGAGTGTAAATTTGGGAAGTATAACAAAGGTGAGGAATCAAAGCCACTTGATCCCGTGGACAGATAACATATCACCGTGGACGAAGCTTGAGCATTTTCACCGTCAACACAATCGTGGCCGTGTAGAGTTTAAAGTCCTGTTGTTACCAAAATACATTTGAGGTGCTAAAAATTTGAAGTCTTTTGCTACCAAAAACAAGAGGGTGTGGTAGTGATTGAGTTTGAAACCATTTGTTACCGCAGACAAAGGTTGAGTTTGAAGTCCGTTGTTACGCGAGAGACAAGAGATGTTGTAGTGTTGAATTGAAGCATACCATTTGCTACTAGGAGACACAGGTGTTTTTCGAAGTTGATTGAGTTTGAAGTCTTTCTCGTTACCAATAGTCAGGTATTGCAGTATTAAAACCGAAACACATTTGCTACTAAGAGCCGAAAGGTATTGCACAAAAAGAAAATCAAGCCATCTCTCACCGCCTATCGTATACATATCGCTTTCGAAATTTGAGATTGCTTTCATGATCAAACGTAAACATACGTCGACCAAAAGGTTTTGAAGCTCACATTTGCCACTATAAAACAAGAGGTATGTCATTCTAAGAATTGAAGCCATTTTCATTTAGAGCTTGAAGCCATTTTTAATCCGAAAGTGAAAGTCATTGTTTTTGTGGGTAGAAGAGTGTTAATTTGATATTGAAAAATCATGGGTTTCACATCGTAAGGACCTGAGCCCTATGGGATCAAAATATTCTAGAAGGTTACCCACAATGCAAGGAAATGTTACAACAAATAGGATGGCTTCAATTTTTGGAAAGTTTAATGGCTTCCATAAGGAAGTCACTAAAACATTTGCCGTATCATTCCAAGGAACCGAAGTTGAAATAGGGGATGTCAAGCTCGTATCGTCATCGAAGTTTTTATTGCAGAGAGTTGCTACAGGATTGTCCGTAATCGGAGAAAGATGGTTTAAAAAATAGAGAATTCTCATAATGACTCTGGAAACAAATTTTTAAAATCACCAAATATGGATGTTAGTGTGTTCAAGAAAGGAATTCTCGCGATCGCATTGAAAAGCAAAATGGAGAAACATACTACTTCTTTTACAAAAAATTCTGTTACATGTGAGGGGTAGATATGGACATTTTATGTCTACCACATCAGACTAATGATGTAAACACTTTTCTGGGAGAAGATTTAAATCTACCATATTTCTCGCATCAAAGTAGTGAAGAAAATGACGTCCCGTGTTCGCAGAAGAGTTCAGCTTTTTAGAGACAACCCTCGTATCATCATGGGTTGGTAAAAATACCTCTTGATTGAGCATCATCTATCTAAAACAATGATGCATACATGGGATGATTTCTCTTAATAAGAAATCATTTTGAAGAAGCAAGAACTATCACCCTAACCAATAGACTCCACAAAGAGAAGTAGGAAATGGAGGACTTCAAAGGTGAAATTGACAAACCAACACAAGAAAGCAAAGAGGAAGTCATTTTTGGAGAAGTTGACTCGAATCAAGAGGCAACTTAAGGAAGAAAAGGACATAATCAAGTGAATCTCTGTCACGCAGAAAGGAGAGGGATCTCTCACTAGGGAGAAGCCACGATTAAAAGGAAAAATCGAAGAAAACACCAATCAAACAAACAGAGGGTAATCAATATTGAAGATGAAGAAACACTCCATCGAAGAGGATGATGAAGAAGATTTTTATGAAGGCACCCTCGAAATTGCTGATCCCGCTCAATAGGAAATTTATGATTATGTGGAAATCCTTTAGAGAGGACAACAGAAGCGCAGAGAGCAGAACCCCTCACGTCCTCCACTCGTCCGAAATTGATATATTAAGGAGGGATAGGTATGAGTTGGAATTGTTGAATAGACACATCAAAAATGAGAATGAAATTCTCAAAGATCAAAATCAAGCTCAAAATCGATATGAACTCAACTTTATCCCCGCATATAGACAAAAGTGGAGAGGACCAATGAGAAGATGAAGACAAGGAACAAAAAGTTAATCAGTGGCACTCACAAACCCTCGAAAGTTCAAACTTGTGATCGTAGTGAAACCCAGAAGGCCTCTAGCTTTCGGACAAAGGAGAAGAAGGGGATTAGATGTCCTCGCGTGCTTCCTCCGAATTCATAGGATAACTTCGCATGAGGACATGCAAAGAGACAGACAGTTGGGGGATATGTTGAGCCTCAAATTTGTGCTTTCCTTCACCTCATTTTACCTCATTCTCCCTTGTCCATTTCTATTTTAAACTCCAATTGATCAATAAAAATAGTTAAAATTACTTCTAGAATGGTTTACATGACTGACTCTTGTTGAATTTTTGTGATTGTTGCCATTGTGTACATTTTGACCCCTGAACTAGTCGTTGCAGCACTGCGTACATTCCGTAGCTAACCGACGATTCTCAGCCTACTCTTCATGTTTGGAGTATGTTCCGGTGGCCTCTTGAGGAAAAAACGCATATGGGCATGATCCACGTCGTGCCCACATGGTTTGTTGCTCATCATGGAAGAGGAAAATGAATTCGTACTAAGTTATGCACGTGGGAACACATTTGTGAAGGAAGACTCCTACTAGTAACTCCGTCTCAGCCTAGCATGTCTTTTCTTCTTCTACGTAGCCACCCCAAAGACTCCTAAGATGATTCGGAGTAAGGAAAGACATTATTCCTAAATTGTTGTAATTATTATATCGGAATTTACTTTATAAACTCTTGAGTAGACCGAGAGCCGAGGGAGAGATTTTGTGTTAGATTTGCTGCTAGATTTTGTGTAAACTCTCGTGTTACGTCCTTGAAGACACAGAGTGTTATGTTCGAACTATTGCATTGTTAATGGAGAAGACAAAGTTATTTCTCGAAGGCGTGATTTGATTTGAAGTTGAATGCCGTCAAGTAGGCAGAGGGCCCCCGCTCTTGCACGGATTTCTTTTGCGTAAAATCTAGATAAGTTTTTCCTAGTCGCCTTTACGTTTTTGCATTTGAATTGGTAGTTGTTTTGTTTTATCTACCGTAGTCGTATTCGTCTCAGCTTCTTCCACAAGAAGACACTCTTCCAAATCAGCACCAAAATGATGAATGTTTAATGACTATGGTATTGTAGGATAGGAGTTAAATTTGTATTTGTTTTAATCTAGCTACCGTAGTCATAATTCGTTCAAACCTCTTCCACAAGAAGACACTCTTCCAATGTGATCCAAAATGATGAATGATTAATGACTATGGTATTGTAGTGATAGGAGTTGAATTTGTATTTGTTTTTAACTAGAAACTTCGCAGTTATATTCATTCCAGCTTCTTCCACAATAAGACATTCTTCCATACCAGCATCATAACAATGAATGATGAATAGCTATAGTACCAGTAGGAATTAGTTGTAGTTTTTGCTATTCACTATCACAAATACACTTGTTCTAATCATCACTCTTCCACAAGAAGAAATTCTTCCAATACATCCTTAAGAAGTTCAAGACATGACCGTGATAATGAAAGATTTAGTTGTTTGTTTGTACTAAGTATCATCTCTCGATCTTGCTCTTAAACGCTTGCCCAAGACATCATAATGACGAGTAGGGTATGGGTGTGATAACTTAGTTTTTCATTTTCTTTCTTACCATTTTGCTTTTCAATTGCATACAAGTCCACATACTTCTAATTGTTCTACCTCTTCCACAAGAAGGAACTCTTCCAAAATATCACTAATGATGAACAAATGGCATTGTGTAACTTCATAGAATAATGCATGTTAGTTAGAATGCTCCGTAGTTTCATTTGCATTTAATTCATGTTCGTTACTTTGTTTCAAGTTTGATGATGACTTATCGTTCAACATTGTTCTCAGTTTAGAAGCATCTTAGATCCATTCTTAAGTTAACTCATTGCACTTACATCTCATAGTCACACTCGTCATCCTTTGCACAATAGATTATTTTAGTTGTTAGGATTCACCAGACAGATTCTCTTCATTATTCACAAATATCTTTTTGTTCTCGAGAACTACAAGTGATCCATAAACATAGGAACAAAATAAGATAACATCACTATAAGGTCCGAAATCTCTCTCGCAATCTCTCTCATCATTTTATGAATGTGAGCTCTTCCTCAAAAAGAACTACTTTGAACAAGAAACCAATAACTCTTGAGTATAGGTTCTAGACATCCAATTAAATTGCAGTAACAGAACTAGGGAATTAGTCATGGAATAGATGAGCTTAGAACAGTAATGTTGCACCATGATAAAATTAGTGTTTAACTCGTCTAGTTAGAGAACTTGCATATTTAGTGGTCATTTCTCAAGTTTAGTTTGTGTCATTTGCCCTAAGAAGTCATTATCAAGCTTTTGTTTCTATTTAGTCATAGTTCAGATTTTGCTTCAAAGTATTTCTAATTGCATTTGCCATTCCATACATTAGATTTAACTCTGCGTTTTGACCACCAACTTCTTTCCATTAGTTTTCTAGGCAGCTTTCATTGTGAACATAAAACACCAAAAGACCAAAAAACATCACAAATCATCACAAAAGACCAAAAACATCACAAAAACCACATACAACGCATTAGGAAACAAGCACCTAGGTACATATGGTACACTTTCACCTTTGCCAGCTTACAAATCTCGGTTGACAAATTTCAAATGAAGCTCGGCTTTAGGAGACTAGATTGAGACCCAACATCTCCCATGGAATGAATTTTTGCTGTAGTTGGTGCATAAACACCATCTTGATAAGTGAGTGATGGAATAGTGCCTAGCATTTTCTCGAGGATAATTTCTCTCTTTTGCACTATGTAGGCCTTTTGTACAATTCTTTGCAAAGGTGAATATGGTATATGCGCATCCTCACTCTGGGTGAAAGTGCACAAGAAGCCGTATGTGATATGAGTAAAGACGGGAGAAAACCTTTCCTCACATGTGAAATACTTCATGATTATCCCTCATCATGTGGTGCATACTCCTTACTGGCGTATGTGAAAAAGGAAAAGATGGACTTGTGGTGGTCTTTATACCTAGGTTTTAGATATGGTTCAAAGTAACTCATGTCTAGGTTTTCGTGCTTGAACCTATTTTCCCCCCACACTTGGTATTCCCTGTAGCATTTGCAATGGCATCTGTAGACAAATCAAATGTAAACCCAACAATATTAACTTGTTTTTCATGCAAATTGACAATGAAAAGTCTTGTTAGCTCATGGTGGTTTTGTACTTGTTGCACCTTCTCACAAAAATCAAAGCAACCTACATGTTTGAAGTAGGAAATAGTAAGGGGAGATGCCATGAGCTCTCTTGTATTGTAGGGGTTCAAATATTTTATCTTTCCCTCCTTTATGATCATGCATCCTTGGAATTTGTACCACCATACTACTTTCTTCACCCTCAGACATTGTAAAATCTATTTTGGAAACCCTAGGGCTAATGTGAAATGAGATGAAGGGAGGGTGTGAAATGGCAAAGCTTTGTAAAATGAATGGAGTAAGTGAGAATGAAGGGAATGGAGGTTGTGACAAGCATGATGAATGGAAGCCTTCTAAACCAATGTAATTCCCCTTGTTATGAGTGACACTCTGTCTTTAGGAGGATGAGGTAAGTGATGAAGCAATGATTTCAAGCTTGAAACCTAGGGTTTGATTATAGGGTTTCAATTCCATTCATTAAATCATGACCAAAATAGCTTGAAGATGAGATCATGTCATGTACTTACCTCTTTAAGATTTCTTGGATGACCTTGGAGGGGATTTGAAAGATTTTTGAAGTGATTTGGAGTGGTTGGAGTGCTTAGAAACCCTTTTCCGTCCAAGCACGCAACGCCAAGGTTGAGGGTGCGCATCGCCAAACTTAGGCACGTAGTGCTAGTTCCGAGCATAGCAACGCGAAGGGTTTTTAGCAGAAGTCTTGTCGGAAAGAGTGCAAAGCTCCACTTCTGTGCATGTAGCGCCTTTCCAAAAAATGAATGGAGGAAAAATTCCGTGGGCGCAAAGGTTTTCTCCTAGGCCCACAACGCCAAGCTGGGGAACGCGCAATGCTCAAGCCAAATTAGACCAAATTTCGCTTGAAAACTCACAATTTCTCCTTGCTAAGCGCTCTTGGATCTTTTCGACAAGCAAGAATGATTCATTTGAAATGTGAAATGAGATTTTATAGATGGTAGGAATTTGACTTAATTACGAAAACCCACTTTCTAATGTCAAGTCCTATGTTCTTTCTCACTAACCCTTTTACGATCGTTTGCATGCAGGTTTGCTAAAATGATGAATTTGACCTTTCTTTTGGTCACACAGCATGACAAGTTCATTTTAATACCTTTTGGGATTTAATCACACACACTATCATCTTTGAAAATTTATGTGGTTTCCATCATAACACTCACAACTTATCTTTTCCACCTTGTCTCATTCCTACTTTCTTCAAAACCCCTAGGTGTCCGGAGTGCTTTACATCAATCATCGATGTTGTCCTCTAATCTATCTATAGCCCTTTTCCAAGTTCATTCTTTTCTTCATTCAAATACCACCTCACCTTTTTTCTATATCTCTTCAATATCTTCTCGATAGAATTTCTTCATGTTTGGCTTTGTGTGCTTCCTCCATGTCATTTCTCCTCGCAAGTGATCACTATTTTTGGCACTCAATTGGACCATGAAGTGTATAAAACCTAAATCTTTACATGACCAAGTTGTTTCCCTTTTCCTTTGTTGTAAGTTGTTTTCATTCGTGAGTAGACACTCCACCCTCATCGTACCTTCTCGCTAACAAACCATTCAACACTCCGTAGAAGTGCTAAACCTCTTTGCATTATCCTCACTATGGGTGTTCGAAATCGATAAGACTCAACTTATTTGGACATTTTAGGTCCTTCTTGAATAACCATGTCAAGTTCCGACATTCTATTAAGCATCCTGAGCCGCATTCTAACAAAGGAAAAAGCGATTAGCCTAAAACATCCAACAATGATGACCTTAAAACATGTAAAAACCTCTAATGACCTAGTGGGAGGGGTCCTTTGATCCGATTTTGATCGTGAATATGACTCGTTGATGTTTTTCAAGTGAAAACATAGTATGGTCATAGGTTATTATGTCCAAAGGGACATTGGAATGAGTCATCACTAGGAAAACCCTTAGATGGAAGATGGAGTCTATTGACAGGTGAAAAGTGGGGCAATGAGGTCATAGGGCAGTGAAAAGGATGAAGATTAGAGGCATAAGCCCGTGATGAGTCTTTTAGGAGCAACGTGGTGGCTTTGGGAAGACCAAATGAGTGAATAGTGAAAATAGGTTTATAAGGATAATGAAGGTAGTGAGATTTTTTAAACTCAAGATATTCAAGGAACATTGTTTTTAGAAATTTATGTAAACATTCTATAGTCATCTAAAGATAGTGAAAAATACCGATGACTAACAAGAGGCTCCACTCCTGTGGAGGGCAGCCTTCCTTTCGGTGGGAGGTGTCAAGAACCCCGTATCTCTGCGATTTTGCAAGATGAGATGCCTCACATGCTTTGCCGACTTCCTTCATTTTACAATGCCGATATTGTTGCTATTCTTTGAAGTCGTGATATTACACTCGAAACAAAACATGATTGCTTCAATATCAACTCTACCTACCCATCTGTTACCTTTCCTAACATTTTCTCTTCATTTGGGTGCATTTGGATTGGAAAACCTTGGACATAATTTTTTCTTTTCGAAAGCATAAAAACTATCCGTGCTCTACTCCCTTATGTCATCCAAAGTGCTCGCATTAGGACTGATGAGCCATTTTTATTTCTCTACCTAATCTACTTATCTATCAAGGTTAAAAAAATTTGATAGATTTTCATATTCTCTAACATATCAAAACAAAATTTAAAACATGGCCAAATCAAGCGTTAGGTAGTTTGATTTGTCATGAGTTGTGGCATCTTGGACAAGTGGCACACAGCATTTTATTTTTTTGTACAAGTAAAACTTAGAAAACTCGAGGGCTATAATTTAAAATTTTTTCACTCATCCCTCTCTTTTCTCTTTGTTTCAGCATTTGAGCTTTGTGAACCATCATCTCTTCCCTAACCTAGTCTACTCGATGAGCCAAGTTTAAATGGTTTGGAAAATTTTCCTTTTCTAACTTATCGCAGTAAATTTAAAACATGTTAAATCATGGTTAGGTCGTATGACCGAACAAGACTTTTTCTTCCTCAAAAGTTGTGGCATTTGGACTTGCACACTTTCAAACATATTCTCATTTTTGGTAGGGGGCTTTACCTCTCTTCTTTTTATCTGCCCTCTTTTCTTCTTTTTTCATTTGTTTCTGTGTGTTTTCATTTTTATGATATTTTACTCAAGCAATGTTATGTATAATGAACATAGCTTTAAACTAAGAACTTCAACAAAAATAGTGCTTGGAGCATCCCGCCATTGACGGTGGACCTCCAAATAACTCTATTCCATCCATTTCTTGTAGGAAGAATGCATTGTTACCTCTAACCGAATGGATGATGTAGTGGGCCTTTCCGACGTATTTTCAAAATTTTCCATGCTTGCCATTGTCCTCTCTTTTCTTGAATCCCACTTCAACACTTTGTCTTCAATCCGGAAATAATTTGCTTTTGGTCCTCTTATAGATCTTCTTGATGCTCTCTTGTACCGCTTTGTGTTCTTGATTGTATACTTATTCCCTTGAATGCGGAAAATGAATGGTTTGGTTTAGCCTCCTTTGCATATCATTCTCCTCTAACTCGTACTTCTTGGAGGATATTCATCTGATCTGGGATTCCCAAGGATGTTGGAAAACCGCATCCATGCCATACACTAGTTGATAGGGAGACATATTAATTGAGTCTTGCTTGTTAACTGACTGTCGTTAGCAGTATGCAAACACTAATTTATCGTGCTATGACTTTTTGTTCTCTTCCAACAAATTCTTGATGATGTTTACCAAAAATTTTGTTAGATGACTCAGCTAAACCATTACCTTGAGGGTAATAAGTTGTAGAATTCCCTAATGTAATGTGATATTTGTGGCAAAAGTATACCATTCTTCTGGGATTTAAATGCAACAACATTATCGATGATGATTTTTCTTGGGACGAAACCCAAACTGGACAAAATATTGGTTATCAGGTAATATTTCATGATTACCAAGTTAGTGGAATTTTGAAGGGATGGCTTCTATCTATTTGGTGAAATAGCCGCTTGCAGTGAGGATCCATTTGTGTTGTCAAGAGTGAGGTAGGGTGGATTTTCTCCATTGAAATCTCAGACCCCATTGTTGGAAAGGAGTTTCAATACCGATAGTGGTGTAAAGGCAAAGGCAATAGTTTTCTCTTTCCCTCAAATATTTGGCATTTATGGCAAGTCACTACTAGCTTGTGGATATTAGGAAAAAATAATGGGCCAATAGAAACCCTGTACTCTAAGGATTTTGTTGGCAAAGTGGTTTTCCTATAGAGATGACCTCCTCACACTCTCCCTCATGAAACTCATGCATGATTCTATTTGCATCATCTTCGAGTAAACATTTAAGTCAGATACCAAAAATTTTTTTTCCAATATAAAGCTTTATCTAGGTTACAAAAAATTTACAACTTTTTTGTTTTCAAAAATCCGGCCTTTGTTTTGGACAAACTAGGAGGGGCATTTTGATTTAGAAAGCACATGTAATATATCAAAGACACTGTGAGTGAGTTTAGAAATGATTCTTCAATAGGTGGAGTCTCTCAAATTTCTCTTGTTCATCAAAGAAATGTATCATGTTTATGTCCAATGCTAGAAATTTTGCATTGGCCATCATTTTTAGCCAACACTTTCCCTTTGATTAGCTTGGTGGGATTGATTTCCAAAATCATAGTCTAAGATGACAAAAATCCACTTACCTTTTTTTACCATCGAGATACCTAGAAAGTTAGTATGTCCTTAACAAACCGCATGAGGAACAAAAGAAATGACATGTGAATGCAAGATGTAAACTCAAAAATATTTTTATGCTTTGATTAAGGAAAAATATTGTTTTTCCATGATGTTCATATTTCGCAGGTGCATCTCTTAGTGCTTTGCCGAGTGAAGCTATGAACCGTGTTTTTGTCTACATTATGTTCTTTTGAAGCAATACTACAACAATTGTGTGTTCGCATGCAAATGAGAAGATGAAGAAATCCTTGGTAAAGTTAGGGTTGATTAGAACCGCGTGTTTGGGTAAGTGCTTGTTTTACTAGTTCAAAGGACTCGCTTTGCTTCGTGGTCCTATTTTACTCCCTATTTCTCTCTTTTCAATCATGTTTGTAATGTTTCTCTAGAGTTCAAAAAGGTTTGATATGAACCTTCTTAAGAAGTTGATATTTCCAATGAAATATTTCAGCTCTTTTGATGTTTGTAGGGTGACTAATCTGCAATATTCCCCTTAATCCTTTTTTTGGCTCTATCTTAATCCCTTCTTTAGATATGATGTGGCCTAAAATTTTTCCTTCTTGAAGGCCAAAAACAAAGTTTTCTTAGGATTCAAAGATAAAACCATACTTTCTACACTTTTCGAAAGACTCTTCGTCAAGTGATCTAGGTGTTCTTCTATTGATTTTTGTGTAAACAATGATGTCATCAAGGTATACTCACTATGAAGTAATCCTATTTCTTAGGAAAAAGCAATGTCCATGGCTCTTTTAAAAGTGGCCCCGACATCTCATTAACCCATGAAAGGAATTTTGACATACATGAAGGTGCCATAAGGTGTAGTGTGAAGGCGATTTTGTGTTGATCACTTGAGAAGTACTAGCACTCGATTATACCCTAAAAACCATCAAGCAAAGATATTCTTTTGGAACCCACTACCCTTTGGCAAGATATGATCCATATTAGGTAAAGGATAGTTGTCTTTCTGTGGAGGCATTGTTCAAATTTCGCAAGTCTATGTATAGCTTGATTTCTCCCCTGTCTTCTTCCTCATTGACACTACGGTTTGAGACCCATTTTGAGTACTTAATTTGGAATATGTATTCGGCATCATACATATTTTTTATTTCTTTCTCAACTAGATGCATTAGTGATAGGGTTTATCCTACGCAATTTCTACTAGAATGGTTTCCAGTTTTCTTTGAGAGGAATCTTGTGTCGAATGATGTTTGTGTCATAAGACTTCAAGTCCCTTGCATAACCCCATGAAAACACATCCTTAAAATATTTGAATAACTAAATGTATCTCTCGTTTTATAAGGGGTGGTAGTACAGTTTTTGGACAACTTTATCATTTTAGGTTCTTCTTCACGGCCTAGTGTTGCCTTCTTCTACATACTCGTTTGGAAAGTGATTCCATTTTAGGCTTCCTAGAAATGTCATCATTGAAATCAAACAACTCTTCTAAGGGAGAAATTCCTCTTGGCAATAGGTTGTCTTTGCATTGTAATACCTCAAGGTCTCTTCGTGTCTAAGTCTTCAAAGCAATTCGCGCTCAAGACGGTGTTCCTATCGCATTTATATCAAAGTAGCATAAGGCAACTATGATTTGTGTGTTTCGTTCCTCAACAACAGGCGGGGGCCTCCTCTCGATGGGTCTAAGTCCGATTTTGGCATCTCAAATTCATTTTTGGATTGTAGTAAGTCTTCAATATGTTTGTCCCCTTCAAATACTTTCCAATAATATATGCTTACTTGTGCATCAGTAGGTACCGTTTTTTTACTTTTTGGACAACTTTATCATTTTAGGTTCTTCTTCACGGCCTATGTTGCCTTCTCTTCTACATCTCGTTTCGTAGTGATTCCATTTTAGGCTTCCTAGAAACATCATTGAAATCAAACAACTCTTCTAAGGGAGAAATTCCTCTTGGCAATAGGTTGTCTTTGCATTGTAATACCTCAAGGTCTCTTGTGTCTAAGTCTTCAAACAATTTCCGCCTCAAGCAAGGTGTTCTATCATATTTATATCTGCAAAGATAAGGCAATCTATGTTTTCGTGTGTTTGTTCCTCAATGCTATGGCCTCTCGATGGTCTAAGTCCGTATTTTGGCATCTCAAATTCATTTTGTGGATTGTAGTAAGTCTTCAATATGTTTTGTCCCCTTCAAATACTTTCCAATAATCTATGTTATCGAGTATCGTAGGCTCGTGTTTTTTACTTTTACCGTGTATTGTTCATTGGCATGAGGTAGTTGGAAAAGCGCCGCAACAAAGGCTAGTTCATTTGCAAGGTCAAGCTTTTGAGTTCTTGGGACAAAGAGGGTAAGTTCATATTTTTCAGATTTTTTTTAGGAGGTCTAAGGAAGCATTTCTATATTCTCTCTTAGCCTAGGATTCTTGGCTAAATATTCTCCTTTTGATTTTCCTAATGATTATTAACCTCGAATCTCCCTTGAACATAAATCCTCTTAGTCTCATAGGTAGTTTTCGCATTACCCCAAGAGAAGAGCTTCATACTCGCAATATTGTGACATGGAAAAATCTAGCTTGTAAGAGTGACCTTCATTGGTGTTGTTGTGTATACGGACACCTACTCTCGAACCGCATTTTTCCACAAGATTCATAAAAGCTCATGTTCCAAAGTGTTTCAAGTTCCGCATTCACCATTATGTTGTCGTGCATGGCTACTAGGGTTTTGTCTATTATGTTCTTCATCTTGTGTTTGGTTTGACATTTCCGAAAGGCTGTCTTGCTCTTCCTCTTTTTCATCTACTCGTTCATTAATGTCATCTTCATTATAAAAAAATAAATGAATCAAGGTCTGAATGGATAGAATAGAGAGTAGTGTTGTTTGGCCTATCTGGATGCTTACCCCCGTATTTCATGTAAGATTCTTTGTACATAGCCTTCTTGTTTGGTTAAATCATCCGTGAATAGTAGCATATGTCATGTCCATTTGGAGGTTTATCTAGATAAATGCAGCTGCCATACATTGGGGGGGGATGTCGCCCACTACAATGTCCATGAATAAGCTCTTGTAGCTAGTATTTGTGCCGTATTGACACACGCATCTTTGATCGTAAGCCCAAACATTTAACTCTACTTGAACTGCAAAGAGTACAAGTCTTTATATGGTTTTGTTATTTCGAAGCCTAATCTCTCCATCACTACCTCTTTGCATGAGGTTGTGTGAAGCACTAGAGTCTAGCATAACATTGTGTAGGATTTTGTCATGGATGTTTAACCCGACATAGAATGGAGTGCACAAATCCTCTTGAAACTTTCCCTCTACCTCTCGTTCCAATCAACAACGTCGCTTTTCTCATCGCTAGATTTAGAGTAACAGTTGTCATTTCCTATGTTTAAAGCCCTAAAAAATTGAGATCTATATACATATTGAGTCACTAGTTCAAAGTAAGGGGTAGTATGGATATTTTGATTTTGGAAAATTTCACCCTCAATACTAAATGGTGTTTGTAGTTCTGGTATATTTACATCTCTGTTTTATCATACATGGTCTTTTTCAGCACTTTTAGCTTGCACGAGTTTTACTAGGAATGTTGAAGTTAAAACAATTTTTTTCTGTGGCACACTAGTTGATTTGTACTTGGGCGCTTTGGTCACCATCATGTTGGCTGGATCTTTGATGGGATTCTTAGCCATTATGTTGGTATTTTCTCATTGCCTTTTTTAGGAATGTTTTTAGGGTCTTCCTAGCAGTAAATTTCCGGTTTTTTCCTTCTCTTAGGGATGTCTTGTGTTTTCCTACTTCGAGGCTCATGTACTACCTATGAACCTCCATGACAAAAGATTTTTAAAACCCTAGTTTATACTCTTCAATCCTCATATGTTCTTTCATTTTGCGTCTTTGATGGAAAACAAACTCTTGTTCTTTTCTCTTGTGAGGAAAACATCATCCTCGTTATCGGGACTCTATTAGATTGACATGTGTTTCTTCGCGCTCCTGCCTGCTCTCTCTCTCCTCTTCATCTACATAGGTTTCTTGGAAAGGAGGTCCGATTTGGTCGTCATTTTCTATTTTTCTTATTTAAGGAGGGTCTTTTTTGAAGTTTTGGTTTCGTTTTTGTTTTCGAGGGTTTGCTTGGTTTTCCATAGGAGGTGCTCTTTCATTCAATTTGATTCTCTCCATCATCCTTTCCATTGTCCTAACTAGATCGCCAATATTAGCATCGGATGTGGAGGCCATAGTTTCCTCTTTGTATGTAACCTTCTTCTCTCGCTCTCAATCTAGCCCTTTTAGTGATTAGGTTGGCTTCTTACACTTACTTTTCCCCTTTTCATGTCTTCTAAGGTAAGGGGGACTCTCTTTCTCTTAATTGATAAGACATGTCTCCGGATCAAATCCATCCGGAAATTTTACTAAGGCTAGGCCTTGTGGGCGTTTCATGTGGGAAGGGAGCGCATTATATACACTATTGAACCTAGGCTCGCGTAGTCTTGGGACAATTTCCCCCAACATTTGTTTTAAAGTTATCATAACTGGCTGAATAGGGTTTGGAAGATGATTTTTCTTACTTTCCACTTTTTTATGAATGTTTGATAAAGGGAAGCGGGAGATCGTGAATGCTATTAGAGTTAAATTTTTTGAACCATTTTCTTTGCTTCTCCTCCTAAATTTTGGGCAAATGTTGCATTTTTATAGTCTCCTCCTTCTATTTCTTGGTAGTCAAATGCATCATTCATCTTGTCTACATGTTTTTGGGTAGTGGTAGAATCAACCCCATTAAGGTGAGGGATTTTAGATTGGTATTCTTGAGGCATAGGCGTAAAGGTTGTGGTAGTATTTGGGGGGCATACCATTCTACTCATGATAGGAGTGTAATGGAACCCAAGGAGGATCTACAAGAGGAGGGGTTTAGTGAGTGGAGGTGGAGGATGAAAAGGGAGTGGTTTGCATAGTGGATGTATGAGTGGGGGTAGCAGATGTATCTTGGACCAACTAGCTAAGAATGAGCGTATTGGATCGAAAAGGAGTCAAAGTGTTGGAGAAGCCTAAAAATCGTGGAGGTAGTGGAAGGAGAGGCTTCTCTATTAGGACTCTCGCTCGTAAGCTTCTAGGCTCAAGGTCTATCTCGGTCTATCTAATTTTTGAAACTTAGTTCTGAATAGGTTTCTTCTATGGTGTAAGTCAAATTGGGCATTTTTGCAAGGATGTAAGGTTTTCATAGATTTTCTTTTGTGAATTGGTCCAACGACATAGTTGAGTCTTTATTCTTAGAAGTTTTTCTTAAGATTCTTTTTGGGTCATCAACTATAATAGGGAGGGTTTGGGTTAGGGTGAGATCTCGGTGTTGATTCTTTGTGGAGCTAGATGTCGGACCCACAACATAGACAGAGGCCGAAAGTTTGTAGGGATTTTGGAAACAAACCCTATCTAAAAGATTGTCGAATTCACACAATATGTGGTCGGTTTTATACTATTAGGGATTGATTAATGCATTCCCCGTGAGTCTCAGAGGAACAAAGTGGAGTCATCAAAGTCCCATCGGAAAATAGTGGAGTCACCAGGTGATGATGCTAATCGTGTCTTGAATATTTTCTTGTTGTCCACCATCAATGCAATTGAATACTAATCTAGAGATATTTTTGGGTTTTCTCGATGTTCTTTAGGTAACACTAAGATTTTTAAGGAGTGCTTCCCAATGATGTTTGCCATTGTGTTAGTATGGAAAATCAACTAGATATCATGTCTTTGCTAACACTTGATTTATCTAAGTTTGACGTGGGATTCTTGAGCCTTTTCGAAGGAATATTTAAACTCAAGTTACTTACTCTGTGTCCCACCGTGACTCACCTTTATGTTAGGTCCCCGTAATTTTTCAGAGATTGGAAAGACCAAATAGACAAGGGTAACATCATACCAACTTTGGAGTCCTAGGACCTAGCCTTCCTAGACTCAAAGAGGGCTCTCTCTATATTTTTATAAAAGATATGACTTGTTTTTTTTAGGATGCCGATTTTAGGCTAGTTAAGGTGACAAGGTTTGTTTTTTTGGTTTTTTTTGGTTGGGTAGGTTGTTAAGAAGAAAAAATAGAGTAAGATAAATTCAAACCATTGGGCTATGGGGTTTTTAAAAGGCTTGATAAGTACAAAAAAATATTAGGGGTGTTTCTTATAGGGCAAGTTAACAAATCCAAATGGATCTTAGTAGCTTTTGTGAGTGAAATGAACATTAAACTTTGTGAACATAGTAGGTTTAAAGGGAAATTAAGAATCCTTTAACAAATGCTATAACAAGAAGGGCCTTCAAGATCACTATTCTTAAGAAAGAATCAAAGGATAGGGCACACCATAAACTTCTTTGACCCAAACTCTTCACCAACTAAACTTTAAAACAACAATCCAACAAACCCCTAGAGAGTAGGGACTCCTAAATTCTCTAGTTATTTACCTTTCGCAGAAAGAAAAATTCAAGATAACACATTAGTAATGATTAAAGAGCAGGGAACTCCTAAATTCCTTAATAAAACTATAAAAGACCTTCAAAGTGACTATTCAAGATGGACCAAAGGACAGGTAAACCATAAAATTCTTCAACCCAAACCTTAATTAGTAAACTCCAAAGAAAAGGGCCTCAAAAAACAATGTTTAAAGCTACACCAAAGGAAAGAGCATACCATAAAATTCTTTTGGCTTGAATCCATTAAATTATTTTCACAGAAAAAAAGCTAAGTGGAACCAAACGAGCAATTAAGAATTCTCTATTTAGCACCTAGTTAAGAGTTGAAAACATTAGAGCAATAGAAGCAAGACATACTTAATGTGCCTCTAACAACATATCTTAAGCTAAATTTTCTATTCTATTGCAAGAGAAAAGATGAAACAATATGGAAAAACATAAGGAAACAAATGAAAGATATGAACAACATCACCATTCAACAAAGTTCATGAATCCTATGAATGTGCTTTTCTCCATTGTCATTCAATTCACATACACATACAAAGCTCCAAAGACAATTTCTTCACAACTCCAAGTCTATGTATATTGAGCTCAACAATCAACCAAAAAAAATTATGAAGCTCACATGCATATTTAACCGAAAATATGATGAATTAAACCCCTAGCTAGGGTTTTCGAAGTCATTAATTACACATTTAAGTCACTTTGACCTTTGAGATCATGGAAGTGCCCACAGGCAAAAAATATCTAAACTCATTTATGGCAAAAATAATCTCTCTAACATAACTATTTGAGCTGAACTTGGGAAAAAAATTTGACTTTAAGGCACTCGTAATATCTTTTTGCAATAACTCTTAGCAAGGGCACAACTCCAAGATACAATGGGGCACAATGCCAAAAACTCGGAAAAATCACTTTTTTTGCAAAGTCGAGTTTTGGAGGCCTTCTCATGTCCAAATGAGCGCCATGATGAGCTCATTGGAATGAATGTTCTGTAGTATAGTTTCTAGATATGCCTTTAGTTTCTAGATTAGTGCTCCATTTGAATTTCCAAAAATCCATTCTCCCAAGACTACCAAGGGTGCGTGCTCATCATCGCCGAAAAGAGGGCGCAAGAAGGTGTTTTTTAGGTGGTTGTTAGTCCCTTTTAAGGGACCAATTTTGCTCCAAATGACCTGAAATTTCTCTGTGGATGATGTAATTTTCCATGAGGATCATGAGTATGTAGGCAATTTTTCAATTGATTTCCCCCCAAAAATAGTGTAGCGCCATTTGCGTTCGTGCATTTGGCCCTTTTTTTCTACTAGCCAAATAATCAAAAACTCAAAATTTATACCAAGTGCCAAAATTTGGAACTTACCTTGCCGATCATGTTTGGGATGCTTGGATGGGATAGATCAGCAAGGATATCCAGCTTTTTCCTTCTCCTTTTGTGTCATTTTGTGCTTGAATCTTTGCAAGGGCTCTGCTTGAGCTTCGGCTCTTGCAATTTCCGTTCCTCATGGCATAATGTCTGCCATATTCTTCTTAGTAGGCCGAATGTCTCTTTTTTTCCTCTCTCAAGTTGACCCTCTAGGTGCACATTAGCTCTCTCTAGCTAAGATTCTCTATCATAGCTGATTTCCATGGGAAGCGCACTGGAGCTGAGTCGAGCTTCTGCCTGTTTCGCCAATTGCCTCTTTCTCTCTTTTCCGGCTAAGGCCTTCTTCAACCCAATTGTCCCTTGGCTTCCCTCTTCCTAGGAAGCTATTCTTCCTAATAATAATTGTCATCAAAAGTGCCCAAGGTCTCATCTAGCATAGTAGCCTTGGCCTTTCCGTGCCTGCCTTCGTATCTATGATAGCCCCTAACTTCACCGATGGCTTTCTCTCGTCTCTAACTCCGCCGGTTTTCTAACTCAAGGAAGTTGATCACATTCTTCGCTTCCTACCAATATTAGCTTGCAACTCACTAATATTGACATCCTTTCTTTTGAGCGAGTTATGTGTTTGTGATCCTCTCCTCATTCTCATCCTCTAGGTCAACCGCCTGAAACTCTGTTCAAGTTTGCATGTGTATCTTCCTCTTCTAACAATGACCGTTTCCTCGCAAACCTTTACTTACCCTCGTCAAGCCATTTTTTTGATGTAGAAGGCATGGCCCCTTTCCTCTTAAGGGGAAAAAAAACATATGCTTGTAGCCTCTCCGGGTAAGTCAAAGGAAGTGGCTCAATGTTACTCGTCTTAGTGCCCTCTATCTCAATGTTTTCATCACTCTGCTTCTCGTACGTCGTGTCATCATGATATGAGGGTGAAGGACTATGGGAAGGTGATGTGGAATGGTCATCATGGGCTGAAGGAATGTGAGTGAGTGGAGATGTGTGAAAAAAAGGAAGTGATGGAGAAGTAGAGAATGGGAGGATGAGATGAGTGAAGGGATATCTTGCTGATGATGGCCATGTGGGAGTAGTGAAAACTTAATGGGAAATGAAGGTCTCCCATGGAATTCCTTTCGTTGTAGTTGGTGCATAACCACCATCTTCGACAAGTGAGTGATGGAACAGGCTCTTGCATTTTCTCGAGGATAATCTCTCTTTTCTCACTATGTAGGCCATTTTTTCAATGCTTTAGTAAAGGTAATATGGTATATGCAACATCCTCACTCTAGTAAAGTGCATAAGAAGCAAGATGTGATATGAGTAAAGATGGGAAAACTCCTTCCCCTCACATGGTGAAATAGTTCATGATTATCCTCATCATGGGTGCATATCCATCAAGCGGATGTGAAAAAGGAAAGATGGACTTGTGGTGGTCTTTTGATACCAAGGTTTTAGATATGGTTCAAAGTAACTCATGTCTAGGTTTGATTGCTTGAACCACTTTTTCCCCCACACTTCGGTATTCCCCGTAGCATTTGCGAAATGGCATCCGTAGACAACCCAAATGTAACCCTAGAAATATTAACTTGTTTTTCATGCAAATTTATAATTAAAAAGTCTTGTTAGCTCGTGGTGGTTTTGTACTTGTCGCACCTTCTCACAAAAATCAAAGCAACCTACATGTTTGAAGCAGAAATCGTAAGGGGAGATGCCAGTGAGCTCTCTTGTATTGAGGGGTTCTAATATGTTTATCTTTCCTCCTTTATTATCATCCTCTTGGGAATTTGTGCCTCCATATCACCTGCCTTCACCCTTAGACATTGTAAACTCCTTCGTTTTGGAAACCCCTAGGGCTGATGTGAAATGAGATGATACAGGAGTGGTATGGAATGGAAGTTTTGAAAATGAATGGAGTAAGTGAGAATGAATAGAATGGACGTTGTGACTAGCAAGATGAAAGCGGGGAAGCCTCTAAACCAATGTAATTCCCCCTTGTTATGAGTGACACTCTTGTCTAGGAGGATGAGGTAAGGATGAAGCAAGCTGATTTCAAGCTTTTGAAACCTAGGGGTTTGATTAGTGGTTTCATTCCATTCATTAAAATGATGACACAAAGGAAATAGCTTGAAGATGAGCTCATGTCATATAATTACCTCTTTAAGAATGCTTGGATGAACTTGGAGGAAATTTGAAAGCTTTTTGAAGTGATTTTGAGTGGTTAGAGGGCTTTAGAAACCCTTTCTATCCAAGTGCGCAACACCAAGGCCGAGGATTCAACGCCAAACCCTAGGTGCGCAATGACAAAGGGTTTTCGTCAAAGTCTTGTTGGGAAAGAGTGAAACGCCCACTCTCGAGTGTGCAACGCCTTCATAAAATGAATGGAGGAAAAATTCTAGTGGGCACAACGCCTTCTCAGGTGCGCAACGCCAAGCTAAATGCATAGCGCCAAGCTAAATGCAGCAGCGCTCAAGAAAATTTGGCCAAATTTCACTTGAAAACTCACAATTTATCCCTTGCCGAGTGCTCTTGATCTTTTGAAAAGCAATAATGATTCATTTGAAATGTGAAATGAGCTTTTTATAAATGATAGGAATTTTAATTAATTATGAAAAACCCACTTTCTAAAGTAAAAAGTCCTTTTTCTCGTTCTCACTAACCCTTTTACACTGTTTGGCGTGTGTTTGCTAAAATGATGAATTTGAGCTTTCTTTTTCATCACGCAGGCATGACAAGTTCATTTTAACACCTTTTGGGATTTAACTCACACACACTAGCATCTTCCAAACTTTTGTGGTTTCCACCATAACACTCAACTTATCTTTTCCACCTTTGTCCGGGCCACCAGTCTTCAAAACCTAGGTGTCTCGGAGTGCTTTACAACAATCATCGTTGTTGTCTTCCAAGTTCTCTATAGCCCTTTTCAAGTTCATTACTTTCTATCCAAATACACCTCAACTTTTTCCACATATCTCTTCAACATATTTTGATAGACTTTCTTCACGTTTGGATTTAGTGTGCTTCCTCCATGTCATTTTCTCGTAAGTGATCATCGTTTTGGCACTCAAATGGACCATCAAGTGTATAAACCCTAATTATTTACAGTAGGCCAAGTTGTTTCCCTCTCTTTCCTTTTCTATAAGTTGTTTTCATTCGGAGTAGATAGTCCACCTCACTTCACGTACGTTCGCTAACAAATCCTTCAACACTCCCCGCAAAAGTGCTAAACTCTTTGCATTTTTCCCTCACTTACAAGTTCTCGGGAAATACGATAAGACCAACTTCTTTGGAAATTTTAGGTCCTTCTTAAATAACCATAGTCTTGAAATTCTATTACATTTGAGACAAATTCTAACAAAGGAAAAGAAGTGCCTCGAAACATCCAATGATGACCTTAAAACATGTAAAAACCCTAATGACCTAGTGGGAGGGTCCTTTTGACCCGATTTTTGACCGGAATTTGACTCTGGAGGTTTTTCAAATGCAGACACGCAGTATGGTCATAGGTTATTATGTCCAAAGGGACATTGGAATGGGTCATCACTAGGAAACCCTTAGATGGAAGATGGAGTCTATCGACAGGTAAAATGGGCAAGGAGGTCATAGTGCAGGAAAAGGATGAAGATGAGAGGCATAAGCCCGTGATGAGTCTTTTAGGAGAAACTGTGGTTACTTTGGGAAGAGAAAATGAGGAATAGTCAAAATAGGTTTACAAGGATAATGAAGGCAAAGTGAGATTTCTAAAACTCAAGATATTCAAGGAATATTGTTTTCTAAATCTAGAAACATATTATAGTCATATAAATATAGTGAAAAAAATACCGATGACTAATAGGCACTATTGATAAATGTTCACAACGTTTCAAAAAAAAATACTTGAAGATGTATTTGGTGTCGCTAAAGAAATGAAATAAGAAGAAAGGTTCCAACAAATTGTATATTGGATTATTTTATGATGATATAAGCAACATCCGAATGAATGAGGACCCCGAAGGTTTGTGTTGATTGGGGTTTGCTTGTGTTTAGAGTAGGGTAAATGTCTCCATAAAAACGTTGGAACACTCTCGAAGCATGCTTGGACATATGGATATATCTAGTTTTATAGGGAAAGTTGAAACATATAATGGAAGATGCTTGGGGAGGACATCTAACCGACCCGTTTTGTTTGTATGTCTAAATCCCAAAGAGGGAGGGTGGCATTGATATTGAGATTCGACCTTGGATACACACCTATGATCCTCTTGGGTTGATGGTTAGTGAGTAAGCCTCGATGGTACCTAGAAAGACCCGAAAACTTAAGTCCATCTAAGTCCCACTCGTATATAGATTACTCCTAGTCATTAATCTAAGTCCGCAAAACTAAGTGTGATAGAAATATTCGTAGTTAAATATTATTTTGAAATATTCCATGTAATTGTATATACATGTAATTATGAATATATCCCTAGTTAAGAGGGAGTGTTAAAGAATGTAACTAGCTTCGGGTCTTCATAATTTCACTTAGTCAAAACAAAATTATTATTAGAGAAAATGACTTATTAAAGCATGCGGGTTTCATGCTTGGGTCAATGTTTTCTAGGTCAAAGCCCCCATTGAGGGCTTCTAGGTTTTTGTTTTTCGAGTCATTATAGTCATTTTCATTATTTTTTAGCACCATTCTTGGGATTTTGTATCATGCAAAAAAATAATTATTTTTGAGTCAAAAAAGATAATTTATCACCTCCACACCAAGTCAAAGACCGCCCTCAACAAGCCAACTTCCTTGGATTAGGGCAATTCAACCCTCACAAGAAGCCTATATATTGAGAAACCGACTTTTTTTGGAGAGTATCATCAACGAGTTTGATCTCTAAGAAGAAGTAGCTGAAAATAGTGCGAAGTTGTGGGAGAAGAAGGAAATAAGATGGGAAAAATAAAAATCAAGTTTTTGGGATACCTTTCTCTCACACGTGCGAAGGTACTAGGCTGCAAGCTTAGGCCATTTTTGTTTTTGTCTTTCCCTATAGGGTAAAATTTTCCGAAGATGGGCCGAAAATCACCGGGGCCGAAATTATGATCCGAAGTTGCTACTTTTAAGCATTGACACTTAGAAGGATGAGAAAAGGACATCTACAAAGGAGGAAGGGCAGTACTTGGTGGTTGGAGGAGATCCTCTTTTTAGGTCTAGAAGTCCGGAAGTGTCTCATATTGATTTGAATCTATCAAGGAATTCATTGAACCCTTGTTTGAGATTTATCAATTGGATAAAGCATGGTGTTCCTCTTTGTTTCCTCATAATGTGCTATCATTTCCTTCCGCAAAAATTGACCAAGTGACCAAAGGTTTATGAGAACAAATCCATTGATACCATACAAACTGATTTCCTTGTTCTAAATATAAAGTTGCAATGCACACCTTTTTCTTGTGTTTTCGTGTATTATGGAGCTCACAAAGTATTTAAGCTCCATTTGTAGTATCCAATTTATTGGATCCTTGTCACTAAAACTTCATCATATCTATATCTGGAATATGGTGGGGCTTAAATCCAACATTAGAGTCTATGAAATCAATATTAACATTTCTTTTGTTCTCATCATGAGTTTCCTCTACTACCTTTTTGCCATTAGGAAGCTTTTCTTGTAGCAACTTTGCCAAACCTTCCTTCAAAATCTCCATGACTTTATTCAAATATTCCATTTTTTCCTTCTATACCATCCATATTAGCTTCCATTCCATCCATATTATATTCCATGCCATTCTTCAAACCATCCATCTTAGCTTCCATGCCTTTCTTCAAACCATCCATCTTTCCTTCATACCATCCATTTTAGCTTCCATGCTATCCATCTTAACTTCCATGTCATTATTCAAACCATCCATCTTATCTTCCATGCCTTTCTTAAAATCATCCACCTTAGCTTCCATTTCTCTCTTCAAACCATCCAACTTACCTTCCATTTCATTTTTTGTTACTCTTTGTGAGAGCAAAAATTTGTTGCACTTGTTCTTGTGATTTTGATATATCATGTTGCACTTATTCCTCTTCATGAGTCATAGTAGAGCCCTATGAGGGATTAATTGTGTTGAATTATTTTTAGGGGGGGGAATTTTAGAACCCGACATCGATATCTATGCTTCAACATGCCCTTGGAATCTACTTCAAACCGATTTTTCAAAACAATACTTATGCAAATTTTTAAAACAAATACACACCTTTTTCTTTGATTTTGAGTGGGAGCTCGATATTGAAACCGATGTATCTTTGGAAATTTGGAACCCCAAGATTTTATCTTTTGTTCTTTTTTTTAGCCCCTCCGAATCATCTTTTCCAAAGGCTACAGAGTTAGACCTCGATTTGGACTTCTTCAAGGAAAAGTTATGCCCAATCTCCCACAATGACCTAATTATGGACCTGTTTCAAAGAGAGCGAACTTGTATTGCATGCCACGTGTCACTCGTTTCCTCCTTCCTAGCTCTAAAATTGATACAAAAATAAAAAAAAATTCCATGTAATTTTGGCCACTTTTTATAGAATTATAATCGTATGCTCGTAGAGAGTTATGAAGATTTTTTCCAAGGTCACCCCTTTGAGATGAAATTCGGAGCCTACAAAAAAACTCTTGAAACCTAACACTAGACCATCCTATCTCCAAAAATATTGTGAAACAAAGATCCGAATTTTTAAGTATCACAAAGTTCTCTCATAATTTCTTCACAAAATGGTCTTCCAACCCTTTGTTGAAAAAGTTATTGCAAAAAATTCCACGATGGCATGTTTGAAGCAAGAAAACCCTAGTAATCCAGAAAGCTCGCATACCAAATGTTATGAAATCAAATAAAAAAAATAGAAGAACAGTAGTAGATAAACACCTTATAAATCATCCCTCGAGGGGGAAACCTCCTTTTAAAATTACATAATTGAATAATTCTTGGATGACACAAATGAAAAACCTCCTTTCTATATATAGGAGTCCATGGGGACTACAATATAATCCTAGCGGACCTAAAAATAATACCGTAAGGGAACAATAATAATAATGTGTGGACTACAAAAGGGGTACAATAATAATAACAATAAGGGAGCTACACTAACAGCCTATAAGGGATGTACACTAGTAATATAGGGCCCAAACAATGTTCCTCACACACTATTATGGTACCCATGGCTACCTTAAGGTATTGAGTGAATATGTCATTTGGGAGATGTTGAGGAGACCATGGGTCAACATCGGTCCCATATATATGTGCGAATGGGTTGTGTTATGAGAAACCCTAAACCCATTTATCTTATAGTGTTAAATTGTAAATGTGATTATTAGATGGTTCTCATTATCTCCAGATGTCATATTTTTTGGAATATCCCTGTCTAACAGTACAACAACAAGGTCAATTTTTTGACTTTGTTGTTGTCTTTTGGAATTTTTAGGATGTTCCAGGAATTCACAATTTGGATAAGTAATTGTTTGATCTCGATGTTTTTCTTAATTATCCAAAATATTCCCAAATCTACAATTGAAATGAGTTCAACATACTTTTATATTGGCTGTAGTATGTTAGCTTCTTCCACCAAATTTTAACTACCTTATTTTTATGGAATTCATGATTTAAGGGTAGCGACTAAATCTCTTTATCATTTGTAGAAAATATGTCATTAGTGCCCTTAATGTGGTCGAGTGCCAGGATACGCAGGTTAAATCTGATTCGCACATAAACCAGTTGTGTTTCCTTCATTTGAAACACTCATCTAATTCTTCGTTAATAAAACAAATTGCAGCTTTAAAATATACATACAGGAAAGGGAGCTACTAAAAAACATAAATATACTAGATGTACACAATAACACAAGAAATCTTCGGCCAAATATTACAACGAATGGCCTTTCGGCTCTCGCCCCTTTTACACAAAGCTTCTCAACCCAGTCTCCTCACTCTCTCCGTATTCCTCACTTCCTCACCCTAGTTTTCATCCTCTCCTCACACAATCTTCTCGTATTTATACATAAATATGAACTTATTCCACTCCATAAATTCCTCCACAACTATCAACTAAAATCCAATTTAGATTTATCTTATTTTTGGACTCAACTAAGTCCCGTTATGGAATTCCTAATCCCTAGAATATCTACCTAATTCCATTCCACTCATATCCTTAATTATTTTAAGGAATATTTCACAATAATCCTCACATTTATATTTTCTTCTAATTTATAAAAAATGAGCAAAAATAATTAATAAAATAATTAAAACACCTCACCCCCCTAAATTACATAAATGAATAATAAAATTTAAGCTTGATGCCTCGCATCGTACTCCCAAGGGTTGAAAATAAGCATGATCTCCCCGACTGCATGTGTTTCCTGGATCTTTTGTCTTCCTGGATCCCATACCTTGTTCTGCAATTTCCCCATTTGTTGATGCTTTTGTTTGTTGTTTTTTCTCCAGTGGCTCCACACTTTATGTTGCATTTCCCCATTGGCTTATGTGCTTTCATAGTCTTCTACTATCTTTCCTCTTTGCCGTTGCTTTCTTTGTTTAGCCATCGCTATCTTCTTCTCGGGATACTTTCTTGTCATTATCCTCCTTATCACCAATTTCTCTTCGGTCCAATAGATGTTTTGTCTATTGTTTAATTTCACCTCTTGATTGCTGAACTTTTTATACTTACGCGCCGCTCTTCATCCTTGCCATCTTGTTTACTCGTTGTCTTCTGCACCTTCAAATTCTTCATTTCCCAATATTGAAATTGAGATTCCCTCATGCCCCTGAATCTTGATTCTTCACATAGTTTTCGCAGTACACATCTAATCTCTCGTTCCATGGATTACATATTTCCATCAAAAAATCTTGCTTTTCTTTCACTTATGTCGAATTTCCTCCAGCATCCGCAATAAAACCCTGTACTCCAAAAACAATCATTGAAAGAAAAAAAAACATAAGGCCCTCAAAGTGTCTCTTTATCCCTTCCGAAAAAATTTCATATGTTGCTATGAAATTTCCTCTTCCATTAGCACATCAAAAGATGCCGATTTAAATCCTCTATGAGACTATCAGCTAGTCCCTCCTCCATATCATCTCGTTTCAAGAATGTCTCCCGCTCTATTTCTCAATAATGAACTTTCTTGATTTGGTCGAATCATTCATGTTAGAAAATTAAATATTACAAAGCAATGAAACACATAAAATATGCGGAAAAATACAAGCACACAAAACACATAAAACCGAAAGAGACACGGATATACGTGGTTCACCCGGCTTTGGGCTACGTCCACTCTCAAACAAAATGCCAAATCCTTCCTTTCTATTATCCACAAAAATGAAGAGACAAAACCCTACAAGCATCCGCTATAATATCCTTTGTTCTCTCTCGCGCGCCCTCTCTCGTTTTCGCGCTCGAGAATACACACACACACGACAAACACAATACAATGCCCTCATATATACAAGGGGGTTTTCCTTCGAGAGCAAAAAACCCTAATCTAAACATAACTTCTACCGTCGCATCATTTGCCCAATGAACGGCCCGTATTGACTAGAAATTACTATAGCCTTTTACAAGGGCAATTTTACATCTATTTTTAGCTTCTCGTGGGCGCTGCTCTCCGAACCCCCCGCCCGTGGGGGCCCGTAGCGTGCCGCCGCCCCCCCCGGACCCCCACCAGCCGACACCCTTTCGCAAGGCGTTGCCGCCCTTTTTTAAGGTACAAGGGTCCAACGTCGTGATACAAAGTAAACAAGATAATCAGGCTCCACACTCCAAACAATTCCTACATCCTTATCCTTTTTCTTCCTCGTTTATTATTCAAGACAATTTATTTTCCTTTCTCTTTTCAAAGAACTCACCCCCGAGCATAGATCCCTCTCGCTTTTCCAACTTTCTCCTTGAAGATCTAATTTTCGCTATATAACTCAACAATCTCGATTGGGGTAGAACTTGGAAAATTTACACAAATTTCCATACTTTCACTTGTCTGTTGACCCACCTGCACGTATGGCTCTTTCTTCCTCCGCTTCAATACTCCGCTGTTTATTCCCATGAGACCCCTCTATCTCCTTTTGTTTTCGAGATCTTGCTATATCTCAACATCATTCATCCGAACAAATTTCAGTATTCAACTTCTTCTCCCTTAACAAACTTCAAAGTTTGTTCAACATCCCGTGATGTACCGCAATCACACACAAATCACTAGTTTTTAAAAAACATAGACCTTGTGGTCCCACTTGATGCTTCAGTCATCATATCTCCTCGCTACTCGAATCCTTCATTTGATTCGGGCCTCTCCGTAGATTTTTCTCTTCTCCGTCACACCATTACTTTCGTAAAGCAATGGACCATATTCTCGCTCTCATATCAAATCTCCCTTATACATACTCATTTAAATCGAGTAATTATTCCTTCAATTGAGCATTCACTCTATGCTCCCACTTTACACTTTGCAATCTATGCCATTTGAATTTCCTTTTCATACTCCATCCAAATCTCTAGTCTCGATTTACTTTTGTGTAACATTTCCATCAATAACTTCCGAAGATGGGAACTTCTTATCTCAAACCTTTTCTCCCCACTCATAATCTTCATTAGTCAATCGTAGCTCACATATGCCACTTATCTTCGCACCTTTCCCTTTTTCTCAGCTTTCGTTGAGGTCTTTCTCTGTAACCTCTCGAAATGAATATCAATAGTCATCTATCTCCTCCTTTGTGAAATTCATCTCGTTCACTTGTGGATTTCATTTTAATCCACTTTTTAGCAATTCTCCCCACTTTCCATTCAATAATGCAAGCTTTTTTCTCGGTGCTTGACCTCTTTTAGTTCTCTTCCTCGCCTTGGATTCGCCTCCGGGAAATTCCTTCACTTATCTCTACCGTAAACAACACTTTAGTAATGTATGTGTTATAATGACAAATTTCTTTTTGGGTGTTCAGCTTTCGTCGATCATGCACCCGACATACATTCAAAACTTTTGCAAACTTGTCTTACGACTCTTGACTCGTAATTCTGATATAAACTCTCTCGTAGATGAAAACACTCTTTGGTATAATAACTCAATATTAACTCAAACTATCCAATTTCCATTTCGACTCAACATCGTATTTGACCCAATAATTATGACAAAGGATAATTTGACTTAATTCAAGTTATAAAATCATTCCAATGAACATACACCCTTAATATGTTTTATGATGTAAAATATTCACTTTCTCTCATACTCCACTATTATGAAAGATCATCAGCTTCCTCTACGATACTAAAGTCTTTAATCAAAATGCACTCCATGTTTTCCTCGCATTTATTTTATGGTGAAAAATAAAATAAACCATTCAATATCTCAACATTCAAGATACTTTTTTTAAAATGATGTATGATACCTTATGCTTCCATTAAGGTTATCAATAAACCTTTCTCTTCGCAACTCAATTTCCATGGATTCCACTCTTCTATGTCGTCTTGGTCACCTGTGCACATTCACATTCCTTCATTCAACTTGCTCAACTTCTTAATGTAACCAGCTTCGTACTTTCATGCACTCATACAACTCCAGCACATTATAAATCACATCTCTTCACCTATGTACAAAGAACAATGCTTATTCATATTTTCAACCTCTTTCGACGAATAATGTACAAGGCATTCATTGTAACCATCCCGACTAACACCTCCTTAGGCAATCGTCACATGATGATAAAACAAGTGATTCTACAAAAACAAAACTCGAACCACATAGAAATTCAGCTTCCCGAATGGAAATGGAGGCCGAAAAAATACAAGAACTTGTATGCACACATAGAAAACAAAACCGTGGTTCTCCGTTGCGCACTCTCGCATGCAACCAAATAAATTGAACTATCTGCAGAAAATCCGGTGAATTAAGGAAATGTGAATTTCAATGAATACACATAAGTAATAAGTGGATTTTTTGGACAAAACGAGGTATGAATCAAAACCACGCATATGATCCAATTTTATTGAGTTCTTATTTATTCCATTTTCAATCCTTTGTATGTTGAGTGACCTTGAGGTGAACCCTTTTAATCGAAGTGGCTATGTATGTGTGTATCTCCTCAGTAGAACATGTTACCCATAACTATAAAATGGACTTTGTGCTCTTCCCACTTCACTTCAAATTTATGAATTGTCTTTATCATAAACCGGTCATCATGAAATAGATAAAAAAAACACCGCCACTCTTTCCTCGGAGCGGCAACTCTTTATGCAGTTGGGCATCGTTTCCACAAATAGAAAGCATATAGTTAGCAATATCAATTTTGAAAAGTTTACAAAGAATACTCGAACACCATTGGTTTTTAATATTACCATTTTGAAGTCAACAATATTGACAAGGAGAGTGTGGATGTAGAGTCCTTAATGATGCAAAGAAAATACATATACGATACTCCTAAATGCTCTAAAACACTTCACGTTTCTCGACGAGTCGATCTTTCCAGATAATAGATCGATGCCTTATGAATTCACTCTCCCAACATATGTGCAATGAGCTCTATCTAATAGCTTGGACGTATTAGTGCACTCATGTGCACAATTCGATCTCGAGTCTTTGCTCTTCTCGTACAATCCCTTCAATGATAGAGGGAAACCCAAAAACTCGGCAAAGTAGAATAGATTTTTAGTGATCGTTTCCTCCACGCCTTTTTCTCACAAAAGCTATCAGCGTTGTTTGGTGCCTCGTATTAATCGAACCCTTCTACACACGCTTTCGCGAGCACAAAGGTGTGCTATTTCAATTCCAACTTTTCTACACCTGATCTTCCATCGTTCATCAACAAGGAAAACCCACTTCAAATCACAACGTTTCTCACCCTCATGTGATAATATTTAAGTCGATAATCAACAATGCTATCCACGCGGTCCCCTAACTCCATACGAAATTTTTTCCTCAAATAGTGGAAAATGCGTGTAACCAAGATTCTCCATAGGTAACAACATAGATGCAATTCTCCCGAACGTCCCTAATGCTTTCCGCAACTTCACCTTATTCGCCAACGCAATTGCCATTCTGAAATTATGAATGTATTTCCCTCTATGTTACGTCGGGCGTGTAATTGCCTCTTACACCACTCGCTACTAGAAATCACATCCGCCCAATACGTATTCTCGTATAAATATCTTTTCTTTACCACAACTCCATAGAAACTTTTGTTCAACACCTCTCACTGTTATACGGCCCTTGGTTAACACATATGAAATAAGTCTAGTTATACCTTATGCCATGTGTCCCATGTATATACATCATACCCCAGGGACCCGTGCATTTATCATATAGACGCTACTCACCATATGCCGCACATTGTCCACAGTAATTAAACACGTTACCCTGTGCTGACATATCTGCGTCCACACATATGGCCACACGATGCACCCACTACGTTGATGTTGCTCCTTCACTTCGTTGCAGATTAGAAATGGAAATCCGAGCAACGAATGTCCCAAGCTTGAAATAATATTTAAATCCTTTCACACACAATTTTCTTTTTTTGCAACGCACAAAGGCGCTCTCCCTTTATGCTAGACTCACGCCACCTTTGCCGACATCAAATTCCCTACACGTCGTCAAACATGGAATCCACTTAAGGAAGCACATGTCGCATTCCCCTTGTACGCCGGATGCATAACATATCTCCATTGTGAATTCATTCTCGTATTCACAATTCATACACAAGCTAGTCTCAACGCACCACAATCTTCGTACATGTTTCAATCAACTCTCGCGCTCCAATACCAAATGATGCCAAGATATGGGGTTAAATCTGATCCGCGCATATAAACCAAGGTGTTTTCCTTCATTCAAAACACTCGTCTAATTCTTCGTGAAGAAAAAAACATGCAGTCAAAGTATACATACAGGAAAGAGAGCTATAAAAAACATATAAATATACTGATGTACAATGAACACAAGAAATATTCGGCCAAATATTACAACGAATGGCGTCTTCGGCTCTCTCCCTTTACATCAAAGCTTTCGAACCCATTCCTCACTTCTCTCTCGTATTCCCGACTTCCTCACCTGGTTTTCATCCTCACACAATCTTCCTATTTATACATAAATATGAATTTATTCCACTCCATAAATTCCTCCACACAAATCTCAACTCAAAAATCGAATTTAGATTTATCTTATTTTGGACTCAACTAAGTCTCGTTATGGAATTCCTAATCCCTATATTATCTACCTAATTCCATTCCATCGACATCCTTAATTATTTTAAGGAATATTTACATATAATCCTCACATTTATATTTTCTCTCCCTAATTTATAAAAAATGAGAAAAATAATTAATAAAATAATTAAAACACCTCACCCCCTAAAAATACATAAATGAATAATAAAATTTAAGCTTGATGCTTTTGCATTAGTGGCCCACATACTATCTAAGAAACACCAAAGGGCATGACTTCGCAGATATTGGTGTTAGATCGATCTCTTCATGCACATGGATGGGGCCCTAGTTAAGTTGGGCCCAAAATGTCCGTAGTGGTGTCTAGATCCTATCAATCTATTGTATCCTTCCATTCTATGTAGTTTCATATATACGGATCCAAATAAGCATGTTATAAAGATGGATGTATTGTGTATGAAGTTTCACATCAACTCAAAATGAAATCGCTCACCATCAATCGTTGGTGGGCCACATAATCTTGATATGGGGAGGTTTGTGGTTGAGATTATAGGGCATGAAATCCGCACTAGATTGGAGGCATAGATTACCAAATAATTCTCGCCGTCGTCTATTGGTCCACAAGCTCTAGGGTTTGTTTGTAACCTTAATCCCCCTTGTGTCATTAATCATTTGTTTGAAAGACTAATTTTTTTGTAGGGTTGAAAAAAAATCTATTAAGGGAAATTTTTGTTTTGGATTTGAAAATGGTTAGATTGATTAATGCATTATCCAAAACCAACTCCGTTTTTAAAAATTGATTAACACTTCCTTTGAAACCGATCAAAAGTTTAATATATACGAGAACTCGAAATTCAATGAATCTACAAGCTGAGCAACTTGGGTAATCACAATGCTACTAATTCCACATCCGAACAACTCTTATATTTTTTTATACAGCTTGATTCATTTGTTGTGAAAGAAAGGAACTGAGTGGAGGCCCGTATGGGTATTTTGTCTTTGGAGTTTAGAAATAAATACAAGGAAAGTTCCAAATCAATCATTAGCCTCTTCCGACAAAGACCAACACTAACTATAAGTCTATTCATGGAGATGAAGAAACTTATAATTCCGATAAACACCGAATCTTACCACCATGAATTGAATTACAGTATTGAATGATAAGGACGTAAATCGATCAATTCTCATCATTAATTTCTTTATATTTAATGCCACAATGCATACTAGTATATTTAGTTTATGAAAGGTAAACATGAACCACAACATGAATTTTCACAAACATATCCTTATATTCAATGTCATTCATGTATTCAAATTCAATTCAATTCACGGTGGTCGAATTCCAATAAAAACCAATCAAGCGTATTAAATCGGATTCCATAGAAGACCAATAAAAATGTATTAAATCAACACTAGACAAGAAAATGTTAACACAATAAACTAAGCCTAATGAGAAACATAAACCCATTTAGGAAAAGAATCAAAATTTTCTTATTGTTAAAATATGGAAATATAATGTAAGTAAGATGGTTGCGTAAAAATGAAATGCAATAGTTTAAACTACCATACACCGAACACAAGAAACTTCAAAAAGAGAAGAGGGGTCCCTTTTTCCCACTCTACTCTCACATTCATTGTTAATAGTTACCTTAGAAAAGAAAGAAATATAAAAAATATGTAGAACAAACACCAAAGACCCTAGAATGAACGCAGTAATAACAAGTAGTGAAAATGCATGAACATAGAAAAATACAAAACCTATAAATCCAACTAACTCCGTGATTTTGACTCTCAAAATTGGGGAGTTCAATTGTGAATTAGTTGTTGCCCACCTCTTCAAAAGCCCTCCAACTTCTCTCCAATTCTTTTTCTATCGATGAGAGAAGTTGTAATTATATATAGAAAATTTTCGCAAGTCTTAAAAATATTTAACCACATCACCAATTTCCTCTCAAATCTCTCAAAAATATACCAAAAACCTCCCACTAACGAAAAACATTTGGTGCTAAAGAGCTATTTATGGATAGTAACATCCAATTTTCATGGAGAATTTAGAACTAGAGTAAACCCTATAGTACGAAGAGCTCTTCATTACAAGTAAGAATAACCCAGTTTGCATTTCGTGGGGTAAGAATAACATGTTTTTGCAATTAATAATATTTGGTTTTTCATTTTTGGGGATTTCATACCTAGTGTCATACCATATATTCACTTCTCATAGCTTTCAATAGCGAGTTTTCGAGTTTTCAATTTTAATGAAATGAGTATTCAACTTAATCTATCCACTATTAAAAATAATTAAAATATAAACATGAATACTTTACGTAAGTTCTCACTCCAACTACTTTGATTATTAATCAAATAGAAAGCTAGAATATATTGTTTTATTTAAAGCTTTATTTCATATAAGCATGTAAATTATGCATTAAAATGAAATACATATATATTTATTCATACAATTATCATAGAAATTGGATAAAATTAAACACATTATCCACTTTCAAGTTACACAATAAACCCTACCTGAAATATTTTGATTTATATATTTATAATCAATAATAAAGGTTTATATATTATTAAAAAATTAAATAAAATTCATACCTAAAAAATTAACAAAATTTCTATAATACCATTAAAAATTAACCAAGGTTCATATCAAACAATTAATAAAAGTTCATATACCATTGAAAAATTAATTAAGGTTTATACCTATTTACTAAATAGGTATATAAATATATATTTTAGATTTATCTATTTAGTATTTATCAAATGTAAATATGACGATTGAATACTAGAATTAAATGAACTCACACTTTTAACCTAAGAAATGTTATGTTTATTCCCCCGATGGGGGGTGATAACCCCTGCACATGCAAAAATCGAGTCCCATGAATCTTAACAAATGGCACGCCGAAGGAGGGTTGGACCCCAGCTCCCTTCATTTGAATCAAATGTGCTTGTAATACAGGGTTTGTGTCCGTTCCTTCACTGGGAAGAACCTTTTTGTTTAGTATCACAAGTGAGGAACTATCAAGTTAAAGAAGTATGGCACCTCATGAAAGATGTATTCTCTGTCCTATATGCATGCAAATATGATCATAAAAAACCTTTGGATCATAGTTTTAGGTCAACTTAACCTTATGGTCTCCATCAAGAATTAACCCACCTTGTTAGTGCCTTCTCTGGTCCATGAATTTTCCTAGTTACACATGGTCCTCCATATATTGAATATAATGGTCTATGTTAATGGAAGTGGCCTCAAACCTAGGGTTTTCTTTAGTTTTCTCAAGACACCAATTGCTAAGCCTATTTGATGTATAATGCTTTTATAAATTCTTCTTGTAAAAGATGGCATCATATGTTACTTCTTTTCCTATCCCCCCCATTTTGACCTCTATTTAGGTCAGGATCAACCCCCTTGATACTACCTCCTTAAATATTTACTAGGCATTGGGGCTTGTGTACTTATTGAAGCCATGGGACCTTGGAGAAGTAGTCACTATCTACCCTAGATCCTAACTAATAACCTACACTTTAAAAATGATATGTTACCTAAATTGAGTTGCCTACCCACCTCTCATCGCTCCCCAACCACATCCTCTTGAATATTTATTATTATTATTACATAAAAATAGTAATTATAAACAAAGTATATTTAATATTATAAATTTTAAATTTATTTGAAAACATTAACATTGTAGTAGTACAATTTTAATGGTTTTATTAAATACTTCTAAAATTATTTTTACCAATATTAAAGGATCATATAATGAAAAGTATAAATAAAAAAACACTTATACCAATCTTAAAGGATTGGTATAATTTTGTATCATTTAGTAAATTTCATTATAATTTTTCAACTTTATTTGAAAATAAGAAAATATCTCAATATTTTAATCATTTACTTAGTTCACTCAAATTATTGTATGTGTAGGTGTTAGGTGTAATGGAAGAAAGATAATATGTTAACAATTTTTTAAGTATTTTAGTTTAATTTAATTTTATAACACTTTTTAAATTAATCTAAAGCAAAAAGATATTGGGGAGATGTAGTGGTGTAAAAGAAATGAATTCTCAACCATGTATATTCACCTCTATTTTTACAAATTAACTTGATGTTTATAAGATTAGTCCATGGTATTGAGAACCCATAGTCTGGACCCATGGTATTCACGTGGAATATAGCCTATTTATGGGAAAATTAAACCAACCTAAATTCATCTTAACTTATCTATCAAGTGCCTAGAGGGATCAAATCTCTTGATATAAAAATCTCTTTTAGAGTGAAAAGAGATTTGATCCCTCTAGTCTCTTGGTAGATCCACATTTAAGATGGATCTTAATAGATGAATACTTTTTTTTGTATATAAAGATAAGGATACAATAAAAATCAATCTATTAAAGAAAAATTTTAAATTTTAAATTATTATAATATGGTCTTCTCGGATTGGGTGAACAGAGATGTGTAGCCTTCACTAACCTCTTAACATGCATGTCCAACTTAAAACATAATGAGTGAGCTCGAACACGTGATACATTGAGGTTTATGGAGACAAGTGGTTGGTATGCAACCCATTTATAAAATCAACAATGCACCCTCTACATCGCTTGACCACTACAGTGTTTGATGCCTCAAAAGGGCTTTTATAGCATTCAATTGTGTGGTATGGAAAGGGGAACACTCATTACAAAGTGAGGGCTTTGCTAGCATTTAATTGTATGGTGTGGAAAGGGGAACACTCATTGAAAATTCAAGGTTTTATGAATAAGAACAAGAGGTATGTGAAGATAGGTTATATGGGCTCTCTTTGAATCTCTCAAGTCTTTACTCTCATATTTTTTTGCTACATTTCGCTCTATATTTACTTTATACTTCAATTCTTTACACTCTTATTTATTCACTCTTGGTTGCTTACTCTTTTTGGTCTCATCATTGTGCAAGAAGACTAGTCATGCCACATGGTAGATCATCTCACTATGGTCGCCAAGGCCAAGCTAGTCCTTTTGATTCTCATGATGAGCATACTGAAAACTTCTCGTATGGAGTGTATCTTAAGATCTCCTCCATATGAGTGTAGGTGTAGGCCAATAAATAAGCTAATGTATTTTGGGAAAAGGTCCTCCCTAACATCCAAAAATATTTTGATACAATATATAATCAAATTTAGGGGGGACGTGGGGTTATCTAGAATTGGGACATTAACAGTGAATTGGGGAACTCGATCCCTAATACAAGGAGCACCAAGGTGTGGGAAACCAAATATTGGAAAATATTGGACCTGTATTGATCCAAAATCTCTAGCTTTGAGATGAACTAAATAATTACATGTAAAATTGCATCTTAACCATGAAACTTAAAAGGCGTGAACATAAAAAAAGAGAAGCACTTAAAATCATGCAAGAAGACAAGGAATTTATATCAGAGTTCATCCAGGAGGAACTACGTCTCCAGGCCCTGCTCAATCAGTGGGGAGGCCCTCTTTCATTAAGTGACAAATAAAATGAAAGTATAAGCATTAATGCAAAATTACACCTTTATACCTCCATAGATGAAAGTGACCGAAATTGGAGACCTCATATGAAGAAATGGACAACACAGTTGGATTTGTGTTGCCGAGAGGTGCAGAATCCATAAAATTTTCCTGATTCTGATGCCAGACAAATCTGGCCATCTAGAAATGAGCTTAGTTCATGGTTCCGCCCCCTCTTGTAAGGCGCTCAAGGTTCCACTTTGTCTCGTGCTCCATGCTGCTCCTGGCCTGCCTAAGCGCACTTATGAATTGCAAGTTTATATATATGAAGGTGGGCGGACTCCCCAAGGAAATCCGTTTGGAACGTTGGTTGAGATATGTTGTGTGAGGGAGGGGGTTGGGTGGTCAAATCCCGCACCCTCCATAAATGGCGTATAATTATTTTAAGACCTGTGGAATCTCTTTTTAAAACCTCGTCTCATATTTTTGAATAGTAATTTGGGGGGGTCAGTCCTGCATCGAGCAGCCCGCCCCATAACGCCCGTCAACACATGTACATATATGGGTAGTGGGTTACGGCCGCAGGGTCACAACCGTTGGCCCCACCAATTGTTGGCCTTGGGTGGTTGGGCGGCGGGGTCATGACCGTTGCCCACCCCCATTTAAACATTTTTTTATATGGATCCGTTGGGGTAGGGCGGGGTTCATGGCCCTCCCTGCCATTATTATTATTATTATTATTATTTTAAAACAACCTATCATTTTTAAATCTTCCAAAATTTAACCGAAGGAGTAAATCTAATGGACCCACAATTTCACCCGGAATTCAGTCGGAGTTGGCCAAAATCCGGTGGCCGAATTTTTGCAAATTTGTTGCCTCCTTAAGCTGCCACATCACCAAGTCAACCCATAAACTTTGACTCCTTGTAACTCCTCCATACGGACTCAGAATTGAGTGTCGTCTATGCCATTGGAATCAGAAAGACAAGATCTTAAACTTGACATTGAGTTTGCCACATTTTTGACACTTTTATTTTTTAGCTTTTGTACTTAAGCCACTTGTACTTGGACCTGTACGATCCTCCTGGATCATTCCTCCCCACTAAAGAGCTTTTGGACCACCGAAAGCCTTACCAATCAACAGGAAAGTGATGGAATTGCTCCCTCACCTTCTCCTTTTCAAGCCATTTCGCTTTACTTGGGTGCATCCCTTTGAAACCAACACGAAGATATTCCACATATCCCTGTTGCGAAGTCCTGGTTCTTCGATCGAGAATGATGTCTTCTTGCAATTCATCGAGATATTCTGGTGCAAAATCGTCCATTATAGGCACTAATCCTACCTCCTCAATGCCCATAATCAATGGTGATTCATAAAGCTTCAGATTTTTGACATTCACGACCGAGTACATCTGCATGTATACAGGCAAATCGAGTCGGAAAGCGTTATTCCCAATCTTCTCCGATATCGTAAATAGACTATACCATATTTGTCACAATTTCTTGCTTTCCCCCTTCATTCGATTCTTGCTGATATGGAACCACACCTTGTTTCCAACTTAAAATTGGTGGTCGGCTCGGTGCTTATCATGTCGGGCCTTATATCGACCCTGAGTCTTTTCCAACTGCTCCTGCACTGCTTGGTGAATGATCTGTATCCGTTGGATGAACCGTTTTGCTTTGTCCCTATCATCACGTCCACTGGCATCTTCATCCCTTCCATAGATCATGTCAAAAAGGTCCTTTGGTAGGTAGCCAAAACATGTCTCAAATGGTGAGCGTTACGTAGAATAATGCACTACTCGGTTGTAGGCATGTTGCACATACAGAAGATGCTCATCCTACAACTTGGGATGTTATCTGCAATAGCCTCGCAACAAGTGTACTGTGGTACGGTTGATGACCTCTGTCTGTCCGTTGATTTGTGGATGGAATGTCGTATGTTAGTATGAATCCGTTGTCGAAGTGTACGAAAAATGACCACTTTAGCTACGCATAACTAATAGTCCTAACAACAAAAGTGGCTGCCAATATCTTCAGATCTGCGGTTAGTTGAACATAAAAGAGCTACAAAAACCAGATCTATGCATAGAAAGACATTAAGCAGAAAAAACAAGGGTTTGCTCCATATACCAATAGACAAGACAAGAACAATTTTTGAAAGAATTTTTATATTAATTGGGCACCTGGGAGGAAAACAAGAAGGCGTATCCAATTCTCCTCGGTGGGATGGGTTCTTGGAAGTCCTCAGCACTTCAGATCTAAGATTTCTCTCTCTTGTTGGTGTAGAAAACCCAATGCAAAGAATAGAGCTCAATGGGAGCTCACACAGCAAATGATGGAAAAATGGGACCAAGTGTATAGATCCAGAGTGATCTAATAGGCAACAAAAGGTGAAGAATGGTAGGAAAAACCCTCTTATTTATAACAAAATATTGGGTCATTCTAGATCTTGGTGCATGATTAAAATAATTTTAACCAAATCTAGATCCACCTTTTATGGAATATTTTATTATATTTGTTGGAGGGAAAAAGTATTTGACTTGGGTCAAATCCCTTTATTTGTCAAAAATAAATAAATAAATGATTTATTTATCTTTTTAAGAAAGTGGTTGAAAGATAATCAAATAAATAATGATTTATTTAATTATCTGTGGGTGATTTGGTCATATTTAACAAGGAATATTATCTAAATAAGATTTAAATAATTATTCCTAGAAAATAATAAGATAAATAAAGGTTTATCTAATTAATTTCTTTGTTTTTGGGTTAAACATGACTGGGAATAATAATTAAATTATAGTTTAATTAATTATTCCATGAGGAAAATTAAACAAAATAGGTTTGTTTAATATTTCCTTTTGGGGTTTCCTGTTTAGACCATAAACAACCTAATAAATGTGGTTTATTAAGTTATTTTACATAGTGAAAGCAATTTTACTTCGGGTAAAATTGGTCTTACATGGTGTACTTGGGTCCATCTAATGATAATAGGTTAGATGACCAAAAAATGGTGTAACAGATTGCCCCCCAGCGTGCGAGTGTCAGGAGCAAATCGTATGACCGAAGTACGTTGTAAGAACTCAATCACTAGACGACAAAAAGGGAAGTCAAAGAGAGAAATGCAAGGTAGATAGTGTGTTGAAGAACTAGACCCTGAGGAGACGAGACTCGCAGGTGCAACAAGTCTCTTTTTATGAGAGGGTACCTGTGCTGAAGGCGGCGGGGGAGGCATACCTATGCCCGCCGAGACAAAGTACAAAAGAATAGTGTGTCCAGTAAACAATGGACCAAACCATAAAGTACAGCTGGCATAATCATGAGCGAGATAAAAATACAATGAGGAATCCCACATACATGTTGTGCCTGGGATAACAGCCAGGACTTGTACAATAATATCTGAGTACATGAGATACAAATACAACCCAAATGCCCCCTGTAAATGGGGAAGGGCTCACAAAATCTGATTGATACATGCAAATCAAAGAGGCGCTGCAAGTGGCTAAGGCCAACATCATCAAATATCTGGAGCTGCATCGAAGGCTGCAAGGAGGAGGTCATCCGGGCATGTGGGGGGCTACCTGCGGGGCCACCCCCTCATGAGGGTTGAGACATCTCACACACACCCGGGAATCATCAAGAGCTGCTGCTGTATCACTGAACCATCAAGTATACGGATCTCGGTCATGCTGAAAGGAGCTGGAGAAACAATCAAGTCAAAGGGAAATGAAAGAGCCCTTTGCCTGATCCGAGGCACCGAACAAGAGTGGAAGCTAGAACTAAGGTACACCACCCTCTAGACCTAGCTTCTAGAATGAATGAGCTGATGTCGACAGAAGGAGGTCCGCCATAGGTGAGACAATGAGATATCCTCAACTAAGGCACGAGAGAAAATAGTAGAGCGACGGACAGAATGACACTAATGATGATAGTGAAATGGAAAGGATTGAGTAGCGAATGGATGACTTCCCCTTTTTAGAGCATAAAGGGCATGAATGACATGGAAGCGACTGACACAATATCATAAAGGATAGGGGGCAGTGGGACTAAAGGTCATAATATGCGACACAAGAGAGAGACCAAGCAATGAAGGATGGAGGGCTATAGCGGGGTACAAAGGGACTCGGGATAGACTCCATGAATGCGATGATGACTCAACTTGGATGCTATAAACAAGGGTGACTCGATGGTGCTGCCACACAGTAAAGGCCCAGTGGGGGACCATAAAAACATGAGTACAAGATGGGAAATCATGACGAAAATCGACACGAACAAAGACAAGTAAGGAGGCGAAGTGGTGCCCCGAGTACAAGTGTCGTAAGTGAGGAAATTCGATTTTAATGAGAGGGGAAGTGACCCTTCTTGGACAAAATGTGTCCTGGTGAAGTGTTAAACACAAAAATCGAAAAAGATGTTGGCTATCTAAAAGAAAATAAAACATGCATTTCAGAAGGGAAATGCTAAGGGTAATATTTCTTAAGATAGAGTGCATTGCAAGGATTAGGAAGGGGGTTGCCTTCGAAATCTTCTAAGAGGTATGCCCCCTTACCGAGATCCTTACTGATGATGTAAGGGCCTAGCCATAATGAGTCGAACTTCCCATTACCAAGGACATCATTGGCCTGGTCATAGACTAGAACAAGGTCGCCTTCGTGAAAAGTGCAAGGTTGGACTTTTCGGTCATACTGGGCTTTGGTGCGTTTCTTGGTCGCTTCCATGGTTTGCAAGGCAACACGGCGGTCTTCGGAAGCGCGCTCGAGCATGATAAGTCATTTTTCTAGAGGTTGGGTGTCCGGGAGAAGTTCGACGGCTAGATGCAGGGAAGGGATTTCACACTCGATTGGTAAGACTGCCTCCTCTCCAAAACCAAGGTGGAAAGGAGTGAACCCGGTGTCGGTTTTAACAGAAGTCCGATAGGCCCATAAAGCAGGGAAGAGCATGAGGTGCCAGTTGGTTTTGTGCTTATTCACCGTCCCTTGAAGCATAGTCTTGAGAACTTTTTTGACTGCTTCAACTTGACCATTACCTTGGGGGTAATAGGAGGAAGAATATTGGTGCTCAAAACCCAACAGTGAGGATAGCTCGCGCCATATCTCATCTTCAAAATGTCTGCCATGGTCAGAGACCAGTTGTTTCGGAACTCCGAATCGAGCGATAACATGGTTAAAGAAAAAGAGGGCCGTGGTAGTTGCCGTGTTGTTAAATGTAGGCATGGCCTCGGCCCATTTTGTGAAATAGTCGACCGCCACGATGATATATTTGTGGTTACCAACGGATGGCGGGCGACACTCCATAAAGTCGATGGCGCATTTACAGAAGGGACCAGTGGAGACGACCGGATGGAGGGGAGCTGGGGGAGCTCGCGCCTTAGGGGCGAAATGTTGGCAATTGGGACAGTGTTTGACTGCCTCAATGCAATCACTGAAGAGGGAAGGCCAAAAATACCCAGCACGCATGACTTTTTGGGCGGTAGCAAGACCGGAGAGGTGGCCACCGCAAGCGCCGCTATGGTAGGCATTAAGGACCTGTTCAGCTTCAGCGTGTGTGAGACAACGACGAAGGACAGTATCAACCCCGCGACGATAGAGGTCGTCGCCGATAAGGAGGTATCGGGGAGCTTGGTGTCGGATACGTCGGCGAGCCTCACGATCAAGGTGGAGGGCGAAATTTTGGGTTCGCAAGTAAGTAAGAATATCGCCATACCACGGGTCGTCGGAAGTAATGGAAAATAAGTGTTCATCAGGAAAATCATCATTAACTGGAGGGTCTTGCGATCCGGTAGGTAATTCAGAAATGAGCTCAGCGAGGGCTAAGCCTTTCTTACTCTTTGGTGTGACAAATTTGAGGTCGAATTCCTGAAGAATAACGACCCAACAGGCGTACTTCCCAGTGAGGATACGACGACTCAATAGGAAAGCCATGGGGTTGGAATTAGTCACAACCTTGGTGGAGCGCATGAGGATATAATGACGAAGTTTTTGGACTGAGAACACGACAGCCAGCGCTAATTTTTCTTCATATGAGTAGGAAACAGGAGGCCCTACAAGGTTCTTACTGACGTAGTAAATCACATGCTCGATACCATTGTCATCTTCCTGGATAAGGACTCCAGCGACCGAATAGGTGGAAGTGGAGATATACAGGATGAAGTCCCGATCAAAGTCGGGAGGGTAGATCAAGGGAGCGGATGTGAGAGCCTGCTTGAGGGCATCGAAAGACTCATGAGCATAGGAATCCCAAATGAATGGGATAGTAGATCGGAGGAGTCTAAGGAACCCATGTGCGGTGGTGGCATAGTCAGGGACGAACCGACGAAGAAAATTAGCTTTGCCTTGGAGACTTTGGAGCTGGCGAAGGGTACGCGGAATGGGAATTTCAAGAATGGCTTGAACTTGCAAAGGGTCAAGAGTGATACCATCCTTAGACACGATGAAGCCTAAGAGACGGCCGGCAGGAACGCAAAAAATGCATTTCAACGGGTTAAGGCGGATATTATACTTGCGACATCGGAGAAAAATGGTACGCAGATCGTGGAGGTGCTGCGCCTGATGCTTAGAACGTGCAGTGAGGTCATATAAATAAGCAAGGATAATATGAGCTAAGTCATGGAAACAATAAGACATGGCCCGTTGAAAAGTGGTGCCAGCGTTTTTGAGGCCGAAAGGCATGACCCGATAAGAAAAAGTTCCCCACGGACTAATGAACGTGGTTTTGAGTTGATCAGCAGGACGGATAGCAATTTGGTTGTATCCGGAGAAACCATCCATAAAGGATAGAACCTCATGCCCCACACACTCGTCAATGATTTGGTCAATGAATGGTGTGGGGAAGTTGTCTTTGGGACAAGCTTTGTTCAAGTTGCGAAAGTCTGTGCAGACACGGATGGTGCCTTGTTTCTTGAGAACGGGAACTGGGTTGGATACCCAAGTGGTGTATTCAATGGGGTAAATGAAACCAGCCTGCTTGAGCTTATCGATTTCGGCTTTGATAGCGTCACGTCTGGAAGGATGAATGGGTCTCAACTTTTGGCGGACCAGTTTGGCATCAGGCCATGTGTCGATATGGTGTTCGACAATGGCAGGATCAAGTCCGGGCATTTCAAAATAGGACCAGGTGAAAATATCGCGGAATTCTTTGAAAAGCTTGGTGTAAGCTTCGATTTCTTCCGGGGTGCATTGGGCGCCCAAGGTGATATATTCTTCGATTCCTGGTTTGACTGAAATGTCAATTTTGATGGTAGGAGAGATATTGGCCATGTTTCCTTCTTCGAAAGCATCAGGTGCAGGGATGGGATTTTTGAACCAGTCGACTGCATTGGGAATGAAGTCTTTGGTTTCCACAGCATATTGGTCATGGGACTGCTGTGGGAGGAAGTATGCACGATGGTGCATATCGTCCCATGGAAAGTCAGGGCTGGTCATGGCTTCCATAATGTCTTCATCGGACTGGGAGATGGGAAGACTGGAGGAAGAAGGGTCACTCGAGGAGGTAGTGATGTGTAACGGGTCATCAGGAGGAGAAGGACTCAGATGTGCAATATCAACAGATCCAAGGTCGGCTGAGGAGGAGCCGAGAGTATCTGCAGGTTGAAGGGTAGGTGAACTATCTCGCAAGGATGATGACAGGTACAAAATGGTGGTTGACGGCTCTGTTGGGTCGATAGCGGGAGGAGGAATGTGAATGGGAGTAGGAAGATCCTCTGGTCCTATCGAAGTAGCCTTGAATCGGTGGTACATGTCCAAGGAGGAACGATACTCGTCAAGGCGGGGACAGAGGTTGGTGTAATGGCCGTGGAAATCGCACAAAGCACAAGGGTGGTTTGTGCGCAAGGTTTTGAGTTTCGGGATAGAGTCTGGGATAGTGACGTAGACTTCGGGGATGTCAGAGTCAAGAAACGTCTCATTGACCAGAATCTTGAGGTGAGGCAATTCATGACAAATATGGGTGGCGCGACCGATGATATCACACAAAGTGCATTGGATAGCGGGCTTTGGAGGTCGTGGAGGGGTAGGGGTTGTCGGGGCGGCCTGGTCCTTATGGGTTGCCCCCTTACAAGCTTTGCCTTTCTTTCCGGGGGCTGGCACAGCAAGGGTAGGGTCCTATGGAGGTGCTAGGGGCCCGGAGGAAGTAAGGGGGACCGATTGAACCAGTGTCAAAGCAAGGTAAGGTTTGGGGTGACCGGGAGGGGTAGCGGCTGGAGGGTCAATGTACCAGACGGGTATGCCGAGGGTCAGGTTAGGGACAGAGAGGGTGGCCATGACGGGGACAGAAAATACTTTGGGAGGGGCAGCCAGGAAAGGTATCTGCCCAGCAGGGTAATGACCAAGAGGGATGGCACCGAGGTGGTTAAGGCCTGGGGGAACCATTCCAGGAGGATATAGGGGTTCAGGGATACCAGATGTAGAGGGAGGGCCAGAAGGAGGAGGTCTGGCAGGCTGAGATGAATGGCTAGGAGCGGGGTGCAGAGGGCAAGGGGGAGGTTGCTGACTAGCCGAGGCAGGTCGCTTAAGGGTAGCCTGAGACGATTGCATCATGCAAACATTCGATAACCTGGGATCAGTGATAGGAGAAGGGGGAATATTAGGAAAAGTTCCAAGCAGGGAGGAATCTTTGTAAACGCTGGGGGAGAAACTGGTCAAGGAATCGACGATTTGCTTGTTGGCTATGGAAGAGATGGTCGTCTCAGGTGAGGTATGAGATTTTGGCTCATGATATGTTAGCTGGTCAATGGTGACTATCTTTCCATTATGGGGGAAAGACATCTTGCGAAAAACCGCGGATGGGACAGCAAACATAGCATAGGTGTAGCTTCGCCCCAATATAATGTTGTAATCTAGCAGGGCGTCAATGACTTCAACGTCAACGCAAACAGTCTTACCGGCGAGTGTGATAGGAAAATTACGAAATAGGCCAATGGGCTAGGAGGCATGGTCGTCCCATGCTCGAAGGGTGATCGTGGAAGGGGCCAGCTCAGGAGATTCGAGTTGCTTCCAAACCGAAGCGGACATCACACAGGTTGATGCCCCCTCATCAATTATACACCGGGAAATGTTGGCGTTCCGGATTTTGACTGGGATTTGGAAGGCGATGGAAGCAGGAAGAGGAGTATGGTCCGATTGAGAGGCGTTGAAAACAATCATTTGGTCATTAACAGGATCTACAGCGCCCACGGCAGATAGTAGAGCCTTCTTTTGGGAGGGGCATGACTGGAGGAGTTCTAGTGTGGAAATGGCAGCAGGAGATTGCGCCAAATCATCTACTATGCTATACGAGTGAGCAGCTCGACCGGGAGTAGCGTTTCGACGTAATGGTACCTTAGGAATCTTGGTATGAACCTCAACTTTCGGTTGAGGGATATGTAAGGGGCCGCTGGGTGTCGAAAGAGGCTCTGTAGAACCTGAAGAAGGAGGCTCAGGCGCACACTGAGCAGGAGGCTTGGGGTACTGGCAAGACCGAGTTTGAAGGTGAAGGTCGACGGTTGGGGAAGGATCAGAGTGCATCATAAGGATCTGGTAATCAGAGGAGCCAGAAAGGGAAGGGGGAGTGGCGACCGGGCTGTCAGGCGGTTGGGTAGCCAGGAATCCTTGTTGAGGGAAAGAATCAGTAAACACAGTCGGTTGGGTAGTGGCCACATTAGGAGGAGCATGAGGGGAGGTGTGTTGTCCGCATAATGTGGCTTGAGACTCCCACATCTGCCGCATCTGGGGTAAGAGGGGACAATCGTGGGTGTAATGACCATAAACACCACAACACAAACAAGGCTTATTTGTGCGAAGCGGCGTGTCCGGCTTGGGTTGAGTTCCCTGTTGCTGGTTGGCAGTGTTAGGGTCCACACCAGGATTGGGTCCATGGGTACCAGGAGCAGATTGGTTTTGATTGCCTCTCCGCCTTCTTTGAGAAGAAGGGGGATTAGTCATGCCCTGCTGTGCAAATACTTGCCCTGGAGGGTGCTGTAAGTGCTGTTGTGGGTTTGGAGGAGGCAAGGGAGATGGAAGCGCATATGCTGGAGGAGCTGGCGCACCAGGCTGTGGATAAAGGTAATGGTTAGGTTGGGAAACATTGAGGTAAGCAGGAGGTTGGGAAAAAGGAGGAGGCATGCCATATCCTGGATACATGCTACCGGGAGGGGGAAGAGTGCTAGAGGTGCTGGCCCCTCCCTGAGGGAGACCATAGCCCATAGGGGGTTGAGCGTACGGATGGGAAAGGGCTCCAACGATACCATTGGTGGAATGAGATGCCCCTGGGGCATTAGTGCCACCGAGCCTGGGGAGGTCAGGAAGAACGGTATAAACATAACCAGATTGGGCATAGATCAGGTCATATTTCAAGGCTATTTAGAGGGCGGCTTCTTCAGTTTGAGGAAAGTGAGAGGCGACATCTTTGCCGATAGGAGCTAAGAGGGTGCAAAGGAACTAGTCCATGTAAACCCGATCTTCAAAGGGGGGGGCTCGACATAAGCTTCATCTTCGTCGCCATTCCTGAACATGGGCGGAAAGGCGAGTCGAAGAGGTTTGCTTGAATGAAGTCAAGAGCTCCGTGCCAGTATCGTATCGGAGAGGGAGCTAGAAATAAGATAAGAAGGCTTGGGCAAGGGTCGCAAAGGTGGCATGGGAAGAGGTGGCTTGTTCAACATACCATTTAGAAGCTTCGCCGGTAAGCGTGCATTGGAACAAATGAAGATGGATGGAGTCATCGGTAATGGAATTGGAGGAACACCACATGTGGAAAGATCGGACATGATTGGTTGGATCTTCTCCAGCAAGGCCTTCGAACTTAGGGATGTCGGAGGGGAGCTTGGTTGGCATAGCAGGCCAACCAACATCGTGGCAGATAGGGTCATTGATCAACTGATTGAAATCGGAGAGGCTAAGGCCTGCAATGTACGGCAGCAAGGGTGTGGCCGAAGTAGTTCCTGTGGCGGTTCCGCTAGTGGCAAGTCCGGCATTAGGGCCTGGAGCACCACCAGCGTTAGGCCCTGGACCAGACATGGTGAAGGTGACAGGGGGATAACCAGGAGGAGAAAGGGAACCCAAAGAATTAGGAGAGGAGTCAGAGTGCAGACTCGGAGGAGGACTGGCTCGACGACGGCGGGTCGGAGTAGGTTGATCGACTGGAAACTGAGGGTGAAGGCCAAGAAGTCTCCAGGAAAGGCGCCTTGGGGGCACAATGACGACAGGAAGAAGGAAACCGACAGGGGCAGAAAGGGACAGAATCAAGTGAGGTCAAGGGCAGAAAAGGTGCAGTGACAATTGATTTTAGAGTCTTTGCCAGGCGGTGTTAACTAGGCGCTTCTTCACTTAGGGTCAGTGTGTGGTGTGCGTTAATTTTAATTTTTAAAACCCTTTTCGTTTTGAGAGCAAGAAAAAAGTGTGCTGCGTAACTGAAAATAAATCTGCAGAGAACAGTATATAATGCTGAAATAACAAAAAATTAACAGCTACTATTGCATCTATCTAACCCAAGAAGGCGGGTCCCTCAAAACTAGTCTAAAAAAGGGGAAAAAATCTAGTCAAAACACACTGAAAAGAGGCCAATAGATCTAAGGTCGGGAGGGATAGGGATCTAAAGGATAAAGCTGCTGAAAAGAGGTGCAGATCACAGCCAAGAGACAGAGGCAAGGTGGCTGGAAAAAGGGAGGAAATCAGCAAAAAGCGGAAAGGACAGGGAGGAGGTCCTAAAGAGAGGTCCAAACAAAACAACAAGAGGTGATTTGAAAGGAAGAGAGGCTGATTTAAAGGGATCTGAAAAGGAGGTAACAGATCTGGACAAGGGGGAGCTGAAACTCAGAAAAACAGAGGCTGAAACAGCTAAAAACTCTTCCACAAAAAGTGGAGGGTACTGAAGCCCTAGGGGGCTAGGTTCCCACTTAGATGAGCTAAAACAGAGCAAAACCAGGTCAAAGCGGGCTGAAACAGAGGCTGGAAAACCCTGACAGAAGCTTCAGCAGAACCCAAAAAAATTGCAGAAAAAGAGCTGAAAAAGGGCAGGTTGCAGTTTCTGACTTGTTTTCAGTGCAGGTCGCAGAAAAGAGGCTGAAAAGTGCGACCTGGAGGTCCAGGTCCCAGGTTTTGGGCCGAAAAGTGCGACCTCCCGTTCCGGTTGTCTCGGCGGCAGATTTTCAGAAAAGTTGTCGTCTCAGTTGCGGCTGGTGTCGCTTACCTGCGCAATAGGGCCAGAAACACACGAAAGTTAGAAATTTTAATGTTTTGGGGTTTTATGTGAGAAAAACAACATAAAAATAGGGAAAATATTTAGCTGAAAAGAAACCCTAGGGTCTGAAGTAGCTGGATATGCAGGAATATGAAAAACGACAGCGGTCGTAATTTAAAACCCGTGTGGAGTCGCCATTTGTTAGTATGAATCCTTTGTCGAAGTGTACGAAAAATGACCACTTTAGCTACGCATAACTAATAGCCCTAACAACAAAAGTGGCTGCCAATATCTTCAGATCTGCGGTTAGTTGAACATAAAAGAGCTGCAAAAACCAGATCTATGCATGGAAAGATATTAAGAAGAAAAAATAAGGGTTTGCTCCATATACCAATAGACAAGACAAGAACAATTTTTGAAAGAATTTTTGTATTAATCGGGCACCTGGGAGGAAAACAAGAAGGCGTATCCAATTCTCCTCAGTGGGATGGGTTCTTGGAAGTCCTCAGCACTTCAGATCTAAAATCTCTCTCTCTTCTTGGTGTAGAAAACCCACACAAAGAATGGAACTCAAAGGGAGCTCACACAGCAAATGGTAGAAAAATGTGACCAAGTGTATAGATCCAGAGTGATCTAATAGGCAACAAAAGGTGAAGAATGGTAGGAAAAACCCTCCTATTTATAACAAAATATTGGGTCATTCTAGATCTTGGTGCATGGGTTAACCGGATCTAGATCCACTTTTCATGGAATATTTTATTATATTTGTTGGAGGGAAAAGGTATTTGACTTGGGTCAAATCCCTTAATTTGTCAAAAATAAATAAATAAATGATTTATTTATCTTTTTAAGGAAGTGGTTAGAGGATAATCAAATAAATAATGATTTATTTAATTATTTAAGGAAGTGGTTGAAAGATAATTAAATAAATAGTGATTTATTTAATTATTTGTGGGTGATTTGGTCATATTTAACAAGGAATATCATTTAAATAAGGTTTAGATAATTATTCCTAGAAAATAATAAGATAAATAAAGGTTTATCTAATTAATTTCTTTGATTTTGGGTTAAACATGACTGGGAATAATAATTAAATTATGGTTTAATTAATTATTCCATGAGGAAAATAAAAAAAATATAGGTTTGTTTAATATTTCCTTTTGGGGTTTCCTGTTTTAACATAGTGAAAGCAGTTTTACTTAGGGTAAAACTGGTCTTATATGGTGTACTTGGGTCCATCTAATGATAATAGGTTAGATGACCAAAAAATGGTGTAACAGATTGCCCCCCAGCGTGCGAGTGTCAGGAGCAAATCGTATGACCGAAGTACGTTGTAAGAACTTAATCACTAGACAACAAAAAGGGAAGTCAGAGAGAGAAATGCGAGGTAGATAGTGTGCTGAAGAACTAGACCCTGAGGAGATGAGACTCGCAGGTGCAAAAAGTCTCTTTTTATGAGAGGGTACCTGTGCTGAAGGCGGCGGGGGAGGCATACCTATGCCCGCCGAGACAAAGTACAAAAGAATAGTGTGTCCAGTAAACAAGGGACCAAACCATAAAGTACAGCTGGCATAATCATGAGCTAGATAAAAATACAATGAGGAATCCCACATACATGCTGTGCCTGGGATAACAGCCAGGACTTGTACAATAATATCTAAGTACATGAGATACAAATACAACCCAAATGCCCCCTGTAAATGGGGAAGGGCTCACAAAATCTGACTGATACATGCAAATCAAAGAGGTGCTGCAAGTGGCTAAGGCCAACATCATCAAAATCTGGAGCGGCATCGAAGGCTGCAAAGAAGAGGTCATCCGGGCATGTGGGGGGATACCTGCAGGGCCACCCCCTCATGAGGGTTGAGACATCTCACACATACCCGGGAATCATCAAGAGCTGCTGCTGGATCACTGGACCATCAAGTATACGGATCTCGATCATGCTGAAAGGAGCTGGAGAAACAATCAAGTTAAAGGGAAACGAGAGATCCCGTTTCCTAATCCGAGGCACCGAACAAGAGTGGAAGCTGGAACCAAGGTACACCGCCCTCTAGACCTGGCTTCTGGAAGGAATGAGCTGATGTCGACAGAAGGAGGTCCTCTATAGGTGAGGCAATGAGACATCCTCAACTAAGGCACGAGAGAAAATAGTGGAGCGACGGACAGACTGACTGTGATGATAGAAGTAGACAGACTATGTGTGAATGGACACGACTTCACTTGTTAGAGCATAAAGGGCATGAATGACCTGGCAGCGACTGACACAATATGATCAGGGATAAGGGACAGTGGGACTGAAGGTCAGAAGGTGCGACACAAGAGAGAGACCAAGCAATGAAGGATGGAGGGATATATCGGGGTACAAAGGGACTCGGGATAGACTCTATAAATGCGATGATGACTCAACTTGGATGCTCTAAACAATGGAAAATTAATGGTGCTACCACATAGGAAAGGCCCAATGGGGGACCATGAAAACATGAGTACAAGAAGGTAACTCATGACGAAGATCAACACGAACAAAGACAAGTAAGGAGGCAAAATGGTGCCCCAAGTACAAGTATCGTAAGTGAGGAAATTCGATTTTAAGGGGAGATGAAGTGACCCTTCTTGGACAAAATGTGT